>VBVR01000285.1:0-59547 GCA_011638315.1 Tetramorium parvispinum | reverse complement strand
TAATTAATTAAATTAAAAAATTAAAAAAAGAAATAAATTGAAACGCGCATATTTTTTTACATGAATTATAGGTCTGACAAGAAAATTGAAACTTTTGAATTTATTTTAATCCATCGTGCATCATAATTTAAACAATCAATTTTCAATCTCTTGCCAAAAATTTATAAAACTACTTTAAAAATTTTGAACTTTTATTTATAAAAAACTATTGCAAAATAGTATTTCGAAAAATATGTATTTTTGCTTGAAATATCCAATAACAGGGGAAAAAACTACATTAGAAGCGATAGGCCTAGTAATTGTTACAGTAATTATTTTATGTTATAATTATCGGCATTCTTATATAAATATGCTGAGTAAGCGACGAAAGACCCATTACTGCAGTACATTGCGCTCGAATTCATACTGTTAATAATATTCATAACAAAAAAATGAGGTATAAAAATTTATATCTGTTGATCTTGGCATTTGCCGTGGTCTACGTCCAAGCTGGTAAGTTCAAGAAAAAGTTATAATTGTCATGTGTAACACTTATTGAAAATTTTCTTCTGCAATCTGTTATAATACTATGCAAATTAATCCGAATAAAACATAAAATAAAGTGACTGTGAAGTGATATAATAATAATAATAAATACAGTTACTGAGACGTTATTGTGGCATGTAGCTTGTAATGGCAAATAAAGACTGTAATATAAATTATCTTATTTTGTATTGCTGAGTTTGCATAAGTTTGCTTCAGTTGCATGAAATTACACATATGAAATTAGAAAATTATAAACTTATATTATATAACTTATATTCTTGTCAAGTATTGAATAATATAATGTCTTGTATCAACAATTATTATTACTTATTTACACTTTCAAAAAGAGAAATTTTTGAAACTGAAAGAGAGTTTCAATAAAGGTTACAGATTCCAGTATATAAAAAACTTTGCGGATCTATCCCAATTGGGAATTCCACATACAATATACGAAATTATTATTCATGATATTTTATATCGCGATCATGTAGTCGAAATTTCAATATTTTTCAGTGCCGGTAAAGTCCACGATCACCAAAGATGAAAAACCGATGATCAATATACGTAACATAGTGAAAAGAATGGTGGAAACTGTTACGAAAAAGTTTTGGGAATATATAAAGAACATAGATATTATGAAAAAGCTTTCAAATACGTTTGACACGGTATGGAAAAAAATGAAATCACATATACCACCGGAAATGGAAACTGAACTTGAAAATACTGCCGACTGTGTAATAACACACGAAAAGGAAATGAGAGATTGTCTTGTTGAATTCATAACAAATATTATTGTTTCGATAATTGCAATTTTATCCAATTTGATTGGTATTAATTTATCTAATTTACTTCCTATTGTAACGAAAACATCTAATTTAATGGTCTTAATGAAAGCTATACTCGGTTCTCCTTAAATGGTTGTATAGTTGTTAATTCGCATGAGACATCTTAGGGTAAGATCAAACTGTGAAGTTATTCAAACTTGGCGAATTATATGTATAATGGAAATAGTATTTTAAATGCGACGTGTATACATCAATACTAATATCAACAAAATTCATTTCGTCAACGAATAAATATGTATCCTATTATGGTATATTCGTTTTATTCGTTTTATTGGAATATATTTGTTTGAAGTTTTAACATAAAAACTGATCTTAACAAATTGATTGTAAATTATTATAAAAATATGTAATTTGTATATATATATAATATGTATGAACATTGTGCAAAATATAACAAAATGTATTTCTTGGATTGTATTTTGAATGATGCAGATATGTATAATTCGAAAATTATACATTCATGTCATATTACAAGAGATTGTATATATTGGATGTAAGAGCGACAAATGGTTTGAAACCAATTACACATAAAGAGCTTGGTAGTAGTGGCGGGACTTTTTAGTCAGACAGTCGTCTGACTGCGTTCAGGCAGTAGATAAATTTCTGTGGTCAGACACAAGGGATAAGCTCCTGTGATGTGAGACAAGCAAAAGCTCCTTTTCTCGTCGAAGGATTCATAGAATTTGGCGCAAAATAGGTTACATCAGCATAGCTACGTCAAGTAAATGTATTATTCAATAGAATTCATCGTTTCACGAAAGCAAAATGTAGCTTAATACTTCAGATGATTGTTCAAATATCGCTTATTGTTATTTAAAAATATTAATTTTTTACAATAAAATACACGTTTCATTTTTATCTAACATTTTTGCATTATTACGAAGCACAATTAAGCTATTTAACATAAGTGATCCGTTTTTAAATATTGCATCACTCTCACTGGTTATTTTACGTTTGTATGTTATCATTTGTTTCTTAATTATTGAGAATAGTGTGTGAATGTGTACGACGCACTTGTGTTTTTATTTGTACAAATGTATATTCGTTCAAATATAATGACATAATTTTTCGAATTTCTTGTAATTTCACGACTCACATCATATTTACTGCAATTTATTCAACATTTTGTAATTTATTATTATCGCTACTCTCAAATGGCATTTAGTCTCTCAAGTGAACAATTACGACGAAAATGCGCACATTCATATTCACATGAGCACAGTACATCACAATACATGTTTGTTTCCTAGGAAAAGTGAATCGTCAATGCAATAATATGAAAATAGATTCATACGGAAACGAAAGCTACGTATTTGCTGACATGGCATCGGCTGAATAAGAACGACAGACAGACCGAAACACATTACAGCGATAATATCTCAATCTGCGTTTGCGAGAAATTGTATCCCTATCGCGTGTATCTTTTTTAAGAAACTTGTTTGACTTTACGAGATTGATATCAGAATTAATGTAGCATTTTTTTTTTAAATCCACGAGTTGAACGATCCAACTTTGCAAGCTCGATCAGGCTAAAAGAACGTCTCCGATTGGACAGTCAACAAGTGCATCCCAAGAATATCACAGACGCGAGGTAAGTCTGAGAAAAATTGATAGGCTCAATTGGAGTATCTATCGGTCAGGAACATCGGCAAGCGAGCGATACTTGCGGATCGTTAAGATCCCGAACGAATTCGCCCAGCATCGCCGCGTCTTGCAAAAGTATTTTCGTGGGGATCGGCAATTTATTTACGTCAAGCAATCACGCGCGGCACACATGATACACGACGTTCAGTGATATGGCATATGGAGGTTCCTTGAACCTGCGGGGAAAAGGTTAAACGGTCGGTGATAGTGTTTATTGGATCCTCTTCTTAGAACGATCGATGCTGTCGTCGATCTTTGGATGTGTGATCTTGCGAAAAGATCTGCGAATCCATCCGTTCGCGCGTTAACAATCGGAGCAACGCGTGACTGTTGGGGAATGATTCATCATTGTATTCTCCTATTTGTGAATAGGATTGTGATCCTGCCATTTAACTTGTACTTTTTATTATTTATTATTTCCGAAGCTTGGAATTTTGGACAAGCATTTCCGCGGCAAATGTACAGTACCGGCCAAAAATATATCAC
The DNA here is from genome assembly GCA_011638315.1 of Tetramorium parvispinum. Taxonomy (NCBI): domain Eukaryota; kingdom Metazoa; phylum Arthropoda; class Insecta; order Hymenoptera; family Formicidae; genus Tetramorium; species Tetramorium parvispinum. The sequence continues at coordinate 56,047 of VBVR01000285.1, read as the reverse complement.
CTTTAGAATTTTCGAGCATATTTTTCATTTAGGTGAATCGAATGGATTCAACATTTTACAGTAATTATTTTTTTATTATTTGATGAATAGTTCCTTGTTCGGTAAGCTATATCTATTATCAAAACATGTAATGATTTGATAAATATTCATACAGTTTGAAACAAGTTATGTTTAAAAATCCTAAAGGTGATATACTTTTGGCTGGTACTGTATGTTGTATATAATACAACATAGTGCTAATAATAATGCTAATGTCCAACTTCACTTAGGTCTCAACTTGAACAAGTCAATACTAGTTCTTTCCAGTGAGCGAACTCTTGCCGCGTCCGAGCGATAAACGACGAAAATAAAACGAGCGAAGCAGACTTTTTACGCAACGGACCATGGACAGCAATAATTGGTTCGAATTGTTGTGAAAACGGACGAGATTGAGTGCGAAAAACGTGAGTAAATGTTTGGCGCGAGCATTTCGAAAATGAGAAAGGTAGATTAATGCCGGGTTACAGACGGGGCCGATGACGATGGAAAATTTTCTGGTTTGCTTTACCGTTCATATAGCCGGACATTCGCGGCGGTCATGGCATAGCAGCATTTTAATAACGGAGCACCGGTGGCAATGTATAATATTAAAGATAGTTTCGATGCAGTAAATTTGTCGTAAAATTATAAAACAGAATAATGAGAGCGGATTCTTTTAAATATAACAACTTATTAAATAAAAAATATTTTCTCTCACAAGAAATACTAGATAAATTATTAAATAAAAAGTAAGCTACACAAGTTAATAATTAGACATAAATATCTCAAGATTTTTTTATTATATCTTTTATTATATCAGGAAATCAAAGGAAAATATCTCAAGGAGTAAATCTATAATTTTTATAAAGCATAATAAGTTTAACTTTGAAAACAATATGTTTAATGATCCATGTTCAATTATGCGCATTACATATTATCAATATTAGCGTATATTTGTTACTATACTGTTATATTGTATAATATTGTAATCAAGTATATAACCGATTGGCTTATTCGAGGCCGAACCGAACGATGAGGTCACGAGTCCTCGCTGCCGATGTAGGTCAATTAATTCAAAGTATCGATTTTCTTTGAGGCGCAACGACGCTCATAAAGGCATCCTTTCCCGGGGAATCATCTCTTAAATAGTAAATCGACTGTTTTTTTTCTCTCGTGAAAACTTTCTACGTCCGAAGGGTTCGATCTAATCATAAAAAATGATATTTCCATACAATATCGCCATAAATCTTTTCGTTTCCCTAAAAGAAAGCTAGCTTCGGAATATTCGGATATACACGTTGTACGTTCCGCTACGGCGTGGGGTAAAACTCATTTTTATGCTGACCTTTCCGATTGCCATTAAATTGAAGTAAACTTTACGAGCACCATTCAAAAGGGTACGTCATTACGTATACGATCATACGTGTCGCGGAATGCAAATCAGGGAAATTTCAGTGAGTTGCCGAGAGGCGAGATAGTGTATGAAAATGCAGATACGTGGAATCCACGAAATGGTTACTTTTTGGTTGGTCGACGGGTACTTCCTCGGCGAATCTCGGCGCTGCATGTGTGCCAAGTGTGAAAACAAATTGTAACCGTACTTCACGCCAGACGCATAAATAAGCCGGCATAAATCTGTCGCAGATAATGTATTTCAACATGGTGCATAAGTGCTGCTTTGAAACTCTTAAGTAAATCGATCGAACCGGCGATCGACTTCAAAGCAGCACGATTTCGCGATTCTCGCAATCGATCGGGAAATCCCGTTTAACAAAACTGTACAAACTCCGAGGATTTTATTTTCATAAGCCGTATTAAACAGACTGATGCGCGGTTTTAACAAACAATGAGAGAAGATTTTTCGTCGTCGTGTCATATTAAGGATAATAAAATAGTAAAATTTTCAAGTATAAATTTTTCATCATTATCCCGTGATATTAATGTTGCGATTTGAAAAATCGTGTTTTAGAATATTCGCGACGAAAATTTCATCGATTACGTACAACGAAACAAATTAAGGCTGAAGTAATCCTATCCAGCGACAGTCTCACGGAATCGATGGATTTACAGGCGAGCGCTTTGCGTGGCACCACTCCTGTCGATTTGGACGAGAAACCGGCCTCCATGTGTAACCAAAGCGTAGCCTCAATGACTCGGTCACGTGTACTGCGTTTTCCGATATAAATCCCGGACGAAATCCCGGTGCTTCAATTTATCGCGTCCGCTTTCGTGATGGAACAGACGATTTTAGAAATTCTCACAAATATGAAAAATGCCATACCTAGGGGAATAACCTCGTCCGTTATTAAGGATTTATAGGCTTTTGTCCTTAATCGAAAATAAAAAGCTTCGACTTCTCAACCATAGTCAGGTCAAGGTAATGCGTTTGAGAGAAGAGAAACATGACTTGGATTTAATAAAACAAATGAAAAATATGAATAAAAGAAGATATGCAGAGAAATTTAAAAATAAATGTGTCAATTTGAAAGAAGATTCAAGTCATTTCTTGAGCAAAATAAAAAATTATATGAATTATTATTTATTTAGAATAAAATAATTTATATCATAGAACAATAATTTTTTCAGAATATCCAGGAAAATCCATAAAAAATAAAAAGCAAATAACACATTTAAAAATATAGAATAATATATTTTACACGAAAGATTTATTTTCCTTCATGTCGATAGTAGTACTCAATAATTTTTCATTGGATAATCCCTAATTTTCTAAACAATTCACATAATGTTAAAATTTATTTTCCTTCAAATGTAGCAGTATTTTCACCTTCAATATATTTTTGTTATAAGTTGTATATGTTTCACAGCCATATGTGATAGCTGTGAAAATGTGATAAAGCGATGCGATATATTTTTTAAAAGTAAACTACAAATTTAAATCTTATTAAAATTGAATGTTAAAGAAAAATTAGGATATGTTACGGAAACTTTATATTAATACTATTTATTTTAAAAAATCATCGACTGATAAGAAACTAGAAATGAGTCTAGAATGAGAACTAGAATGAGTCATAGTGATGTATAATATAAAAGCGATATTGTTGTTTGAAATACTGGCGTTCAAATTAATATTGATAAGGCTAATAAAAATGTCGCAGTAAAAAAGTTAAGTGTGTCAAGGATTCCATTATTTTGTACATCTGTAGCTTCTACCTTTCAATTTCACGTGCACGTGACATTTTAATAATTATTTAAATAAGTAAAATACCTTGTTTCAATAATCATTCTTGTCATTTATTAGATAAATCTACTTACTAGATAAATTGTCATTTATTAGATAAATATATTACATTTTTTTTTCTTTCTGTAGAAACATGGATAAAAAAGTAAAATCATGAAGTTATAGATGTAAAGCTCAATAAATAAAGCAGCGTCGTAGTTCAATTTTTCGAATAAAAATTGAAAACAATAGCGTGACGAATTGACACAATTTTCAATCACAAAGAAAGCAAAAAAAAGGGCAATTCAACGCCGTGTCAAGAAACAAAGAAAAAAAAGCTGAAAATTTTTTAAAGTTTTTCTCCGTTATTACTTGTTAATAGCATGTCAAAGTTTCTGTAAAAAATATTTGAGCTTGACGTACATATATTAAAAAGTGCCTCGTTAAAATAATGACATACATCATTGGCAATTGACGTAAAATATGTTTCTCTTCTTTAATGTTTTAATTTTTAAGTGTTTTTGTTTTAAAAGAGTAATTGATCTGTGAATAATACATTATAAAGAATTGCAAGCTTTCTCTATCTAACTTCGGTAAGAATTGCCTTCATTTGTCAGCGTCTGTACTTTCCTTTCTTATTAAACTGATATACATGTCATCTTGCTTTCAGAGCACATCTACATGGACGTCACTTCGACAAACAAGGAGCACCAGGATTCTTATGTGAGTCATATGTGCTCAAAACAAATGAACGTTTCTTTTGTTGGCGAGAAGAAAGTGTAGAGTTGACGTAACGTTAAGAAATTATGCACGTTAGTATTGGACTATGGACGTAATAGTCAGAATCATATAACAACTGGAAATGGTACGCATTTCGCATGGTAAGTCACACCGTTTGTGTTTATGCAAATGAATAATTCATAAGATGAGAACAAACATGAGATATTTGGGTCATGGTAGAAGAAGAAAGATAATGAGCAAAACCTCGAAGAAGGTGCACGTTGTTATATTTTATATTTCCACGTGAGCTTGTATTACATTTAAAAAATTTACTAAAGAATACACTTTTATACGAGCGATTCTAAATTACTTGAAAAAGTAAAGAATGCTCGATAGCAGAGATAAATGATAAAGACAAAATAAAAACTCCATAATTATTTTCCGCAAAGATGTAAAAAGAAAACTTACCATATTTTCCATTATACCACAAAGATGATAATTATTTATAATATTTATTTATCGTTAATATTTTTGGCTTGATTCTAATGCGTCGAAATGCGCTAACGAATATTGCAAGTAGTTTCTAACGTTTAAAGAGCCTATGAAACTCATTATATATTAACACTTTGTTGTAAATAGCAGGAATTATAGGAGCGACAGAAAATTTGCTACATTCATAATAGTGATTAAAGAACCGAGAGAAAGCTCAAAAGCGGAAAATCTTTAATAAGATCTTCATTACTGAAGGAATAATGGCGACTTCGGGGAAAAATGAGATTTTCGCTTATGTCAGCTCTTTCAATTATGTTACGCTAAGTTGATGTTATGCCTTTATAAAGACACAAAGAGTGCTGAAGTCCGCGAATAAATCATCTTAGAAATTGACAATGGTTTTTTTTTAATAGAACAGCCTTAGTGTTTACGCAGCTCTTTATAGTTTGACTTTTCAATATTTTTATTTCAATTTTCTAATAAATTTTCTTATAGGAATTCAGATTAATCGAACCCCTATACAGGGCTACACGTGGCATTTCCGGGTCAACCAAGAGCTAAAAATAACGCTAAAAAAATATTGATTTAATACTGGTGAAAGAAAACAAAACTGCCAAACCGAAAATTGCAAAAGGCAAAAACGATATTTTTACCAGAGTAAACCGAGAGGATGTGCATTTCGAAAAACTGCGACATCACTTTTTTTTAAATTTTAATAAACTGCATTTTTACGTAACCACTATCAAAGAAATTTAATTACGCGTCGGATCTTGGCTAAAACTGAAGTTGTTCAACAAGGAGTCTCAAAAAGAACCTTCTAAGAAGAGTGTTCGCATATAATAGTCAAGAACAACATTCTTTAGCTTTTCTCGCTAAACCCTTGCGCACGAGACGTAAAGGAGAAAGACCCAACTGAAGTACGTCAAATCTCGCAATAGATATTCCAAGCGCATAAAAGAATATTCATATTCACGCGAGAATGACTTCCAGTCTGCGTGAGATAAATGAGAAAAGTTTCGCGCCAAGTTCTCGCGAAATTTCATTTTATCGGGAAATTTTTCGTGGCCTTGAAAGCCCTCTCAATAAAATGCGGACTTGGAAGAAAGAAAAGATGAAAAAAATAATCTCCCTCATGCTAATGTTAGATTTTCAATTTCCCTCGTATCCTCCGTTATACAAATTATACTAGTTTAGTCGCTAATATAAAATCGTATCTTTCTTCGCTGTCATTTGTAGTTAGAAGGGGGAATAAATTGGTCGTGCTCGCACTCAAATGATTCTGTTTTCGCGTCGACTTTACCAACGCGAAATGGTAAATGGAAATTGGAAATTCTCGCGACCGGAACGCAAACGATTAACGATCAGCGCGGAAATTGCACGGCTAGGATGTCGAGCATAGTGATCGAGAAACAATTGTTTCTATCCGGTGATAAGTGTCTATTACTCGCCAGCAAATAAATACGGTCGCGTTTAATGCGAAAGTGGATTCTTTAATTTACGCACCCGCAAAGGACCCCGGTCTCAGCCATAGGGAAAATTGATCCCGGTCAAATTGGTTGAAACTGTAGTATGTTGTACTTCATAATCTCCTGATCAAAAGTGTTAATGGGCACGAAGTCCGAAAATGGACAGTTTTTAAGATACACATGATTAAAAGTCGGAAAATGGCCATTTTTCTGCCCTTTTAATCATCGTATCTCAAAAACTGTCCATTTTCGGACTTCGTGTCCATTAACACTTTTGATCAGGAGATTATGAAGTACAACATACTGCAATTTCAACAAATTTGACTGGGATCCATTTTCCATATAATTGAGCCCGAGGTCCTTTACCTTTAATTTGTATTTGAACTGAGAAATAAATGAGATAATTTGTTTCTGAACTAAATAAAAGTTTGGCTTCTGTTTTAGCGATTACATAATTTTCACATAAAGCTGTTTATATAATAGAATTATTTTATACAAATGCATAAACAAAACAGAATTAATGTCATCTCTATATTTAATTCTACATTAAATAATTTCAAATGAGAAAAAAGTAAAGTAAATTTAATTCTGTTTCAATTTTTTTGTATCAAATATAGTTTTCCTTTTTCTGTGACTGTCTCTGAAAGTGAATTTACTTAAGAATTTATTTGAAGAATAGTGTGACCTTTCAGATAGAATCACATTCGCATGACTTGCTCTACTTAAAATCATTTGAACAACGCATTCCTAAACTCTGACGGATTCCTCGCGAGACATTTTGTACATGGCTCTAACGCAAAACAGAACCTCTTTGAAATTTGCAAGATATACGAGAAATCGAGCGCTGAGAGAACATGTTGCAGAAAGAGTATAGAGAAATGGAAGAAATATAAACGGATAAGGTCGTACCTTCAGGGATGCCATATCCGACACGGATCGATGAGTCTGAATGGTCTCCAACTGGTCTAAGCACCAGTCTAGCTCCTCTATCGTTTCTACAGCCAGCTTCATAAAGGGCTCCTCTGAAAAACCAAAAGAAGTAAATTTAATATCATCAAAGTGTTCGCATTCACTTTCTCTCTTTCTCTTCCTAACAGGCACTAAGTCAATGTTGAAAAGATTTTATCTACCGAGAAGACTTCAATACGAATTTGTCAGAGATTAAAGAAGCACTCCGGAAGCTGTGATTTATTTTTACATTTTCAAAGCAATGCTTTAAAAATGCATAAGATACATGAGATATTTTAAGTCTTTTATACAAAACGAATAGCACTTCCGAAAATAAATAGTATTGTAGAAATAAAAGGAAAATGAAAATTTTGCAAAAAAGATAATTGAGAACGTACGTTCGACAATCATAATAACGAAAGTATTCTTTAAGACAGACGTGGTAAAATCGATTAAAAGCTTTACAATTTCTTTCAATAAATCGAAAGATAACTGTAATAGTTGACATGACCCAGGAAAAGAGCATATAAAACTTTTGCCAGAATATAAACTTTGAGAATTAAGAGAAAATAAAGTTATGACTTGATGTAATATTAATGAAGTTAAGACTTAATATAATATAATATTAATGAAGAGACAAAAGAAAGTTCTTTATACTTCTAGAAAAAAAGTGAAAGACCTAAGTTTCGATTATACATGATAAAAAAGACTCTGAAGGATATCGTATAAAATGTTCAACAAATATATAAGAAGATAATGTGACACAGTTTCATTAACAGTAATGAAGATAAAAACAAATAGAAATTAACAGAAATTATTCGATTGTTCACATAACAATGATCATTAAATCCTATTTAGAGAGAGCTTGCGAAATTTTCCGCATATTAATGATAAATCGAAAAAAGTAATTAATTATTACGTTTCAGCGTATTAAATCAGATTAAATGGAGATTAAATCTCCAAAGATTTCAAATGAAGCGCTAACGTTCTGTGCAAATATACAAATTTAAAGATTCGTCCGGACCGGAAATACGTAGCAAATTGTAATATTGTATTGTCCTTTACCTCCTTGCGCCAGAATCCGTGGCTGCGGCGTACTACTGCCCTGTTGGCCACTACTCCTTCGTGATCTGCAACGAAACGGAAGGTAAATCAATTGCCACTCAAGTCAGCCTCGTAATATCAAGCGACGAATGCTAATCTACTTACTTGTTCGTCGGTACATTTGTGAGCGATAAGAAATTATTCCTGACCGAGCGCAGAGAAGCAAGAATCTGTGCGAAGGGTGTAACGATGAGGTCCTCGCCATGGCTGCAATCGAAAGAAAAGGCACAGTTCATCATCGACGTCTCACTGTCCCGCTTGTGTATCAGAAGGATCAGGTATTAACGGCCTTGCTAAGAATCATTTACCAAAAAGTCAGCGTCTACTTCGCTTTGCGTAAGTTGCATGCAGGCGTGACAGCTTGGTAACACTACAAACGTGATTCTCATTCTGTCGTCACGCTCATACACACGTATACATTAAATATGTACAACAGACACAGACACGTGCATACATTGACGCGTACTTCGTCCGGGATACATAAAAATCAGATCGTGGAATCAAAGAAAAAAGAAGAGGGAGATCAGAGCGTACTCCACGAAATGCGCGATTTTTATACGTAAGGCTCTGATTCGATAAACCCGCATTTCTTTCTACGACAAAAAGTAATACGCGTAGAACTGCGCCGTGGCTTATTACGACACTCAAATAAGCTTTTCGGTATTCTAGAGATAAAAGTGGCAAATATTACTTGTCTATACGCAGAAATGTATCTCTATTTGTTGAGAGTCTTTGCGGGGCTTCTCGCGTGTGTTCGCGGGCTCGACATCGTAAACGGATTTCGAGTCACCTTGATAGTACGCAAAACAAATATCCGATTGGCGAGTAACGAAAGATTACGTTGAAACGTCGACATTCGAAAAGGCCGGGATATTCCTTTTCTCCGCGCTTCCAATTTCATTTATTACCGTTCGTACGATCGTGCGTACAGCCTCTTGTTTATTACGGCAATGCAATTTCAGGCGAACATCCAGCTTTAACCAAATTGGATACCGTACGAATACCATGCGTCATCGCGACTTATCGTACACCGAATTTTATCCATTTTGGTTCTCACGAGAGCGGAACTTCCATATACATCCGGAATATATCCGAACTGCTTCTCTTTGTTTGCTCGCCATTTGTTCTGAGATTAAGCGACGTGTTTTCGATTTTTCTCCGCATATCTAACAGTTACGCTCGTTATACCTTATTTTTTTGTATTGCCGTAAGTTGATTGCGCGTGTGCGTTAATATAGTTTAATAGAGTTCAGATATAACCCGGGAACGTATCGCAATTACTTATTTTACATTATTAATGGCGATATTTTGCGGATACGTGGGTGTATGCATAATAAACGAGATTATAGAGGACTTTGCATCAGACGGGTCTTAAGCCCACATCCTCCTACGTGTAGACAGATAATTAACAATATCTCCCTGCATAACAATAGACAAGTATCTACAATAATGTTAAGTACATATCATTTATGCGTGTACGTGGAACAACGCATAAATTCAACAGATTATACCTTCAGTTTCTCATCGATAAAAACGACGCAAGTTGGGAGCTTCGAAATGCCCAAGCTGCACCGCTTCATCTGTTACAATTAATTTTATTTTCCGCTGAAATTTAAAAAGTATTGCATGTGTCGTAATCGATCATTACTTGGAAAAATAGTCAAGAGTGATATTGTTCCAGATTCAGTTTGCACTTCTTTCTCGTTTTTACAACGTTGTTTCCCGCACATAACATACTTTAATGCCTTGAAGAAAATGTATTTTCTGACAAAATTGTGCAGAAAATACGTCAAGAGAAAATCGCGGTGTAATCAACAAATTATTTATCTCCTACTTTCCTCCCATCTCTCGCGAGAGAAAATTGCATTTCTTCCTCAGATATCATGGGAATAATTTTGGCAGTTACCTGCTTCATCTTCTAGTGAAATTACCGAGAACTTTTGATGCAATAAGTATTCAAATGGATATAAAGACTACCATCAAATAATTACTAATCAACTTTGTTTGTTCGCAAATAATCCTAATTTGTTCGTAAATAATCCTAATTAATTCGCTAATATTAGAAATAATGAATAAAGTACAACTTGTATTTAAAAAAAGAAAATAATGACGTCAACATTCTAACGTTATACTGTAGCTCGGAATTACCTTTAATTAATTTACATTATAATGAGATAATATGAAGATATTACAATATTACTTACTGCTGAATTGCATTATTAACGCATTTTGATATTCTGCTAAGAGATCACACGTGCATACGCAATTAATCTAATTAATATTATCATGTAGTTATAATAAACTCTTAAATATTTTTAGATATTCAATATTTAACATTTCAATTTGCTTAAGTTGAAATTAGATAATCGTATAAAGGTCGATATTTCTTATTGCATTTTATCCATATTGTATTTCTATGGTTAATTAAGAAATTCGATATATGTGGCCTTAAAAGGTCAATAAATCAATTATAATATAATTACAATAAAATTGCCTGAAGTTATTTCTGAATATAATAATCTAAAGCAGATATAACTTCCGACTTTTGGATATCACGGTAGTTATAATGTGTTGGTAAGGATTGCGATCTAAAATTAAATGCCGCGAAATTATGAAGATTACGTCATTTGTAAAAGCTCATTACGTAATAGAAATAATTAGCGATATACGTTCCACTATCGCGATGAGAATAATGATATTAATACACTGATTAAGTTGAGATATGCACTATTCCGAAATGCGCTAAAGGAGCGCATAAGTAAATAATCCTAATTAATTGCATCAGAGATATGCAGTAACAGATAGTCAAAGGAAGTGAGAATAAATAGTGTATCAAGATATAACTCAACAAAAAATATATATGTGTTTAAATTAATTAAATTAAGATGAACAATGTATGTAGATTAATTATATTAACGTCATGCAAAATTTAAAGAAAATTTTATTCGCACAACTGAAATATCCTTTTAAAAAATTTTCTCATAATTTATAAATATATAATAAAGTATATCTCTAAAAATATCTCTCAATTTTTTAGGATTGAGATATTATATTTTAATACATTGTGCATCAAAAGATTATAGAATATATTTTAATTAGAATCACTTCATGAGGAATTACGTAGGCGAATGTATAATGTTTTATACGCATATATATATATTATTATGGAATCGAGCTCTTCTCTATGAATATCACAGAAAGGTCATGAGTTACGGGAAATGCCGCGATGGTTTTCTGTACGTCGGCATTACCATCAATTATTAAAAAACAATTTTATATCAATCACAAGAGCGCCAGAACGTTCATAATTACGATCGAACATCAATAAATAAAGAATATCGATCTCTCATGCCATTTAAATTGACAATTAACACAAATTTATTTATTATATAAATTAATGAAAAAAATTACTTATTCAAAATAATTTTCGCTTCATTAAAATTTTTATTATTCTCAATATGTTTCCAGAAATGAAAATCATTACAAATACAAATTTTCCCTCCATAGTAAGATAAAAAAATAAGTTTTTTCGTCGTCATGATTTAATTGTACGTCGCTGACTGAGAAAAATATTAAATGGACGAAGAGAAGAAAAATATTCTCCCCTCTCGCGATATTAAAATATTGCGATATGCAATGAATCTTATCGATTCTCTGACGTGAGAATAGCAAAAACGCAGCTCCGCGTAGAAATACGTTTCAACAAGAACTTGTTTGCTTATCACTATATCTGTGCACGGGGGAGATTCATAGATTATAAAAGAATTCCATCTCGTCATACATGTGCCGGTATATCTGCATCAACATTGTGGCTGCTTAACTTATTCTATTTCGGTCTAAAAAGGAAAAGAGTCAACCGAGAGACGGGCTTTCCAAAATATATTTTATACCAACGCGTTTTCTTCCACCGTCGTTTCCACGAAAAGCGTACAATCGCGCAAGCTACACATTGGAACGACAATATCGTGGAGAATGATTTAGGAACAAGATTAAATTTCATATATCTCTGCTATACGTCAACCAGTCTACATTATGATATAAGAATGCTTTTATAAGGTTGACATTGTAAGCCTGAAAATAAATAAGCTCGACCTGCCGGAGTGAATTGCCTGAGTAAACTCTCAGCAGTGCTACTGGCAAAAGGTTGTCCCGATGTATCTTAAAAACGCTCGTCATAATTCTTTTTAAACATCGAAGAGTAAACATGGAAGCTGCCTGAGTACCCGATATATGTCATGAATGGAGTCATCGAAAGAATTGGCGAGCGCAAAAATATACGAGTACGACGTTCCACGAATTCCTACGAGAAAGAAGTGCAAACTGAATCTGGGCAAACGGACGACTTTTCATCTCATTGCAGGTCAGACACGAGCGATAATAAATTCCAATAAATTGCGAGCGGGCGGTTGCGCAATTATGTCCGATTGCGAGCAGATTTGAAATTTGGAATTCTAATATCAGTAACATATGCAAAGCGCTAATTGGGCAAATGCAGCGAAAATTCAGCGAAAAAAAACATGTGATACAAGGATAGTGATATTTAACTTCCTCTTCGCTTTTGACTTTTTCTATTCAACGACAACCATAATGCTTGACCGATATTCCGATACAATTGCTAAACATGATTTACTTTCTCTTCTTCCTTTTCTTCCTCTAACGAAATTTGAATTAATTTAGATTTTACGGGGAAATTATTATATATCTATCAAAATTTTCTTCAAGCAGAGAAAGAAAGCAGAGCAACAATATTCTGTATTCATATTCAACATTTTATTGATTGCCTTCTCTTTGATTAAACTCGCCCCTGACGATAGTATTCGTATATATGTTTAATTTTGGGGGAAATAGAATAAAAGAGAAAGCACGAATGACATATATAAAATTTTACATTTTTGTGAAGTTTTGAAATTATTGGTTTTTCCATTGTTCGAAAATTAATTTCTTCTTGATGAAACTGCAAATCATCGATTTTCAAAAGCCGAACAAATGAAAAATGAAATTGAACAAGTAATTAGTTGGATGCTTTTGTTTCAATAAAATTGCATGCTCTAATATTGTTAGTGTTGCTTTATCAATATTGATTGCGCAACGAATCTTGTACATATTAACCATTTGATAATATTACCTAATAACCTTGTTAATTAACTGTCCGGTACCTATGTTGATTCAGCAAATTTCTAATTAATGACATGAAATATAAATCACTCGCTTTATAATCACTGACTGAATAGAGTCGTTTATGAATGCTTCTTTCATCGATCTTTTGTAATGTTCTCCAATCTACTGGAGCATGTATACAATACAACTGAGATTGTAAGAATGCTCGTTTAATGTTAGCACGAATCCAGGCAATGTGTACAGCGAAAAGCATTCCCTTTTCACTGTGGGAACCGTATTTTCTTCATGCGACCGCGGCGCAAATCATTGAACGGTTTCTTTTACATGCGTCAGAGCGGCAAATAGTTACCGTGATGGTTATTTTCCGTGATCGATACGGCCGATTCGGATACTATGAAAAAAAAACACGAAAAAAGGATATGTACTTACAGCATATTCATACAGAATATTGTGCATCGACTATCATGTAATTACATAAACTTTTGAAGCTGATTATTATATAAAGACTCAAAGAGAGTAAAAAAGAAAATTATTGAAATACAGAAAAATTTATTGTACATAATACAGAATGTTAGAAATTGTCGTCACGTATAAATTATCACGCGTGAATTATATCTTTTCTGTTTTACGGAATATTCACTTTGTGGAGTGGTAATGATATGTGCCCGACAATTTAATGCCGATTAATAAATTAATTGTCGCGGATGGTCCATTGCACGAAACGGATCTGATGTAATAATAATGGAATTATTTTGAACATGGCAGTCGATCTACATATATGTATACGTGAAAATACATCGGTATAATTGATAGCAAATCAATAGCTGACAGGTAATATAATGGAGGAAACCGATAGTCAAATATTGTGATTACGCAAGCAAGTATAAAAGTGGATTTTGGAATGCAGACAAGGTTAAAGTGTACACAAACGTGTCGTATTGAGGCCAGATAACGCCAGCCCTGACAAACTGACAAGCAAGCAGAATATGAAACGCAATATTCGCTGAATAACATCTAATTATCCGACAGAAGTGCTCGCGAACCGCAGAAATTTGAATTCCGATCATTCGGATGTCGGCGTCAATGCAGAATAATTGCGAAATAACGTATGTCAAACAGTTATAAAAATGCTCCATGTTCATTAAATCCGCGATGGAAAATTAGTAACACAAATTTAAGGAATTTAAAAGATCCAAGTAACGCCATGCAGATTATATACCGCAATATCTAGCGAAAATTACACAGGCCGACAAAATTTTGCGAAACTCCAAACCCTGAGACCAGACTATACTTTCCCAAAGGTTTTCGGTCCGCTGAATCCGAATCCGCCAACGGAATTGCTCTATCACATCAGGTTTTCGAGATATCCTAACCTGAAAGTGCAAGAAACACAGTTTTTCGCTATATTCAAGGTTATATTAGATCGTGAATTAATTTTCCTCCACAAAACTCGTTACGGCATCTGAAAGTACTAATCTTCCCCTTCAAAATGCTTTTTGAATTTTTCAGATATCTTATTTTTTCTCGGAGATATCGTCCGTTGAAATTTTTTAGTTTGGCGTTACAGTAATATAGACTCTTCAGAATTCCGACCCGCTATATTGGATCCGCCATTTTGAATTTTCTGAGATTAAGGACAAACTATGACTCAATACGGTTAAGCAGATTGCAATTTCAAATTCAGCTACTCCAAAAACATGAGAATACATAACTGTGGTCTGCCTAATTGACCAAAAAAAGCGAATTCGAAAATCTTAGACTTTTTTTGAGGTTAGGGGCCTGACGGGGTTAAACCGACAACGAATGCGGATTCATTCTCCAAAAAACATATAATTACACTACTTTCACCTGCCGGATCAACTTCTTTTTTTTTTATAAGGTTGTAACGAGAACGCCAAACTAAAAAATTTCAACGGACGATATCTCCGAGAAGAAATAAGATATCTGAAAAATTCAAAAAGCATTTTGTAGGCGAAGAGTAGTACTTTCAGATGCCGTAACGAGTTTTGTGGAGAAAAATTAATTCGCAGTTTAATATAACCCTGAATATAGCGAACTGTGTTTTTTGCACTTTCAGGTTAGGATATCTCGAAAACCTGATGTAATAGAGCAATTCCGCTGGCGGATTCGAGTTCAGGAGATCAAAAATCTTTGGGAAAGTATAGTCTGATCTCAGGGTTTTAAAAATGTCGGCCAGTGTTATTTAATGAATGCGTTATTAACAGAGTTCACGAAACTTTCGTCGTTTTCCTTCTAAATAACAAGCAGCATCACATATAAATTTCTAGTATGCAAACTTACAAACTTCGTTCGATTATATACAACTTGAAAGTTTGTAATCTTGCTTTTCGAGAAGAAACTATCGTTCTCTTAACTAAATTGCACGTTAAATCATACATACGTCTTAATAAAATCCTACAGCTAATTAAATTTTCTCGAAATTCTGGAGAAACCAAATCAGACAATCCTCTGCATCGATAATTTTCTACTATTCACTGCTAATATTAAGCATAGCTTTGTATTATTAGATATTATTATTAGATATTTAAAAACTTAATCAAAATATAAAATGTTATATTGGCCGAATTTCTATAAAAAATATTTTATTTTATTTGGCTAATTTAACTTAATGTTTTACTTATCCAAATAAATCTCCCAGCTTTGGAATAAACATCTAAAATTTGTTCAGCTAATGTCAATTCAAAATAGTACCCATGAGCACAGAAAAAGCTTGATTAATTACAAATTCATGTTTTCGCAAAATTGAAATGTAAATTAAAATTCACGTGGATAAAATCTATTCATAAACATTTTGCACTACAGGGAATCAATGCACTAATGAATATCATGGCTAAAAATATTCTAGTGATAGCATTCTATCATAATTGTCATTCATAAATCAAATTTTCCACACGAAAGACCAATCTTGTATCACAAAACTATATATATACTAACACTCCTAGGACACACATATATTTTTCCACAATGACGTAAATCTTTTCCTTGACCTCCTCTCGATACATGCTCTCATTAATTCACGCATTGATTCTGCATAATTACTGCGTTTACATAATCATCGTGTCTTGTGTCGTAATCTAACATAAAGATCCCATTAAGTACCACGTGGTCTCGAAATAGAGCCCAGACCATTTCGCGTATACTTCTTAAATAACGTCTGATAATCGAGAGGTAACGATAACTCTGCGGGAATAACGATCCGGGCGTCGTTATCCGTGACTCGTGGTTGGGACATCAGCCAGCAGAACGATGTGTTTCATTCGTATCTATGTGCGCCGAGTGTCACATGTGGTCGTGAAATTCCGAACCGGAGACCGACTGGCCGTTTTCCAAAAGGCGCGCCTAGAGCCCCAACGCGACGTTCGTTAATCAAATTTAGCTTGTATTATACTTGCGAATGGGAAGGGAAGGGGACACGGCGCGCCAAAGGTATACCAAATTGATATACTGCGGCCTAATAAAACCGAGCGAAATTTCCGCAAGCTATTTCCTTGAACATCTGCCAACCCGTTCTGTTGCGCAATAATCGAAGATTTGACATGAAAAAGTGTAGTATAGACGCCAGAAATAGGAATCGCAGGGCAAGCTTCACTTTCCTAGAAAGTATGCCAACTACGATGATAATCTTTGTATCACGTATAACTCGTTGCAGATAATAATAATTATTTTAAAAAAAAAGCAGAAATAATTGACTGGCTAATATTAATTCGCGATATCGTTATATTTAACAGCTTATTCGAACTTTGTTATCAGAACATTGACGAGATTCAACGGGCTCATATGATTCGCTGCAGCGTCAAATCATTTCAATAAAGTATGTTTTGTGTATTGTGCCGGGATAGAATTTCAACTCTATCAAACTCTGATATAATCCACAGTTTGCGAATCGAGCGGCGGATACATCTCGTATATTCAAGCTTTACGTCATCCCGCGCTCCGAATGCAATCTCTCGAATGTTCGTCGTTGCGAGATTTCAAGATTGCATTTCGTAATGCATTCGTTGGAGTTCTTTATGAACAATTCATTTCCCGCGAAACATTATTGCAGTCAAGAAGTGGGTTACATGTCAGTCGTTATTGTCAACCGTTAGTCTTCCAGAAATTATTCTGCCGGAGCGTCTATTCTGGCATAAGAATGGATGGATACTCATAAAGCATCTCCGATCGTCTGTATGTAGGTTACTAAGGAAATCTATAACAACGCAGGATACTCGTTTCAATATCGTACCATATAAGGCTTTAACAGTACGTATGTATGTATGCACATATGCAGCATAACTTATTCACGTTCAAAGCAATCGTATAATGCATATAAAATTGAAGAGATTGCTCTTGAGTTGACAGATATATATATATATATATATATATATATATATATATATATATGTCTCACAAAATACGACATAAAAACAGATTTAAACACGAAACAATTCGGATATCCGCATAGCTGGAGAATCCTCTCCCATGAAAATGTATCGGGATAACGAGACAAAAGCTTCTTTGTCTTTCGACGTTACTGAAAACCGCCGACGGCTGGAAAGGATGAAAGCATCGATCGTAAGAAAGACTTACAAGTCTCTCTTGTCAAAGCATTGCTCCCAGAAGATTGCTCTCCTGGGCGGTCGGACTCGCAGCGCGGAGGTCGACATGGTCCTGGGTAGTCCGCCTGTCGCGCCGATGCTGCCGGCATTCAGGGCGGGCGAGCTCATGCCACCCCCGCATCTCTTCAGGCCGCCGCCGCCGCCGCAGATGCCGTCGCCGACGGTCGACCCGATGAACTCTATCAAGCCACCACTGGAGTCGGACATCGCGTTATACGTTCCTCGATCCCCTCATCGTCGTTCACACACACACATCTGCATTCGCATTCGCGCGACCGCGATCCGCTTCGCTGCTCGTTGTGCCGCAACTTGCTCGCAGTCTACGTCTCTTCATCGTGTCTGGATGCAGACGCGATTCATGCTCCTATACCGTGTAACCGGCCGAAGAAGGGACGCATATTCACACGGATGAAACGTCGCCGATCGATGGAGGTTGCCTCGAAAGGGCAAGGCCGCGTTTACGTCTCCTTTGTTCAATATCCTCGGATACCGGTTCACCTGATCGGAGAGGAGGGACCACCTGGTGAAGGCGCGTTGAAAGATGCGCCCCGGTCACCACGGCTCACTCGTCGGAAGGTCACACATACACCTATAGAGTTGGAACGATGCACTGTATAGTCGAGAGAAGCACGTTGTGATATCAATCCGTTTAATCGTTTCGACGATTAGCGCAGATTTCGAAATGCGAGACCCGAACAAACGCGAATTGGGCTGTCGCTGATTAAAATCGACTTGTCCGTGGCTCGGCAAAGGATCAAACGGAGGGCAAATTTTATTATCTGTAATTTTGCGATAATTAAATTTAATTACTAATCACGTGACATTTGCTATACGTAAATTAGCGGGGCACAAAAATATGTAGCTTCCGTAATGTACGATCTGTGCCATCCAGCATTCGCGTAACCGTACGTTGGAATACGTCGCAAAATACTCGTTTTATTTAAACGCCATTGTCGTAAACTGAATCTAATTTCGCATAATTGAACGTTGTCAATTATCAATATCTGAGCGATGTGATCAAATTGAGATACACGTGACTGATATACATATTATTTTATTGCACCGCCTCATATAGATAACTCACGATAGGAGGCAAGTTCCTGATTAGAGCAGAGATTACACTCAAGGCCGTTATATTAAGTAATATCGTGCCGTTGATTTTGTAATAGCGATAGTAATCGACGTGTATTGTCAATTGCACGTAGGTTCGAGCATACGGCAAAATGTAACTAACGAAAAGCAATGAGAAACTATTGCGTCGTTTATATAAATATTACTTACTTAATTATAAGAAAATTCTTTGTCGTTTCGCAATATTTAAATAAATGTCATACGATTTAAAATATAGCTTTATCGAGAACGAACACGACGTTCCTTTCGTCCGATCGCGTTTCGATAGGTAATAAAGTCCCACGATAAGAGGTGGTGCACTATTGCTCGGACTAGTATTGAACGATATCGCGTCTGGAACAATGGAGGAGCCACTTTATAAACCATGCTACCGACTGCACGACAATAAATCGGGTCAAGTACCAACTTATCCAAATGAAACTAATTAGGCTGAGCCCTTCTGTCTGTTGACTGAATAGTCCCTTTATCAGCAAAAATTAAGCATTCTAGCAATGATAAATTGGAGCACTCGTCTCGGCCAAATTGCGAACAGACACGGTGGAACTATTCGACCAAGAGTACAGTAATTGTGAAGAGGCGAATATGAATTTCCATAAATGAAGCCGGATTAGTGAAGAACCATATCACGAAGAAGCACCATATTCCACGCGATGCAAAAAAAAAATCAAGTGAAGAAATCTGAATATTTTTTACGTGAAATTGAAGAATTATTTCTGTCTTTCATATTTATCATCCAGAAACTGAGAAATCGCAAAAGGCTCAATCGACGTCTTTGCGGCAGTGATCGATCCAGTCGCATTTTTTTTTCTCCTTCAGAGTCGATTGATAACCACGAACGAGACACGAAAATTGGCCGGACGGAAAGATGCTGAGCGTGCATGATTATACACCAACGACGACTTCTTGTCGATGAATTAGCATACCAGCCTCGGGCAAAAATTTACCCAAGGAAAACCGGCACTCGAGAACGTTCCTCTACGTTGAATATGTCACTAACGGCCGTAAACACATTTCTGTCACGAGTTATGCAGCATTCTATTCGAGACGCATAGATTCGCGTGCTATTTGTCTTTTTTTCTATACGTATAGCGAATCGATTGAGTGAAAATAACATGGAAACGAGCGAAAGAACATTAAATAAATGTCACTTCGCTTATTTTTTTAATGTATTTTATTATTTCCTACTTACACAAAACTAAAAAAAAGAGCCTTGAAGAAATGAAAGAACATTTTTACTTGGCAAACGTTTTTACCACCATCAGATTTCACTGTGCTTAAAGGTCGGTTCGTAAGGCCAATGTCACATGAATTACTTTGCGTAAGATACTTTGTGATTTAAATAGTCACTTTGACAGCTTATAAATAAAACCGATAACAGCTTGAGTAATCCGAATAGATTAGAATAATTTGACTTGGCCAAATAAAAATATTTAATTAATCTTTTGTTTTCTATGATTATGACAGTACAAGTCTTCAATTCTAAAAAATTAATTAGAAACTTGACGGAAACAATAGAAAAAAAATTTGTAGTTTGTAAAAAATCCACATAATTGTTTTTTATCCTTCCTTAATAAGAAGTTAATGTAATTTTCAAGACAGGAATCTTGAACCAATCTATATTCAGAGAATATTCTCTCGAATGTGAATCATTTGTGAGCATCAAACGGACCTATAAATACAAACAGCTTCTTGCGAGGTCGAGGTCAAAACGTCGATACTTGACACTTAGCCGGTGACTGCATTTCCAATACCCTAATATCGACAGCCGAACGTGAGCAATTAATACACGCGATTACACTTTTTTCCAATTAAACGAGCATATCTCGCGGTAAATTTTTTTTCCAGGGAGCCTCTACCATAGGAACCAATCGGCATTCACTATTTTATCTGCGGCGCAATGAAAGATAGGTGTATCTTTCAAAATGAGAACGATGAGATGTGAGCTCGACAGATTTCCCGCGTAATATTTATAGAACTCGTAAACACACTGCTGATAACAATGTAATAACGCTCTCAAGGTACTTATAGTTTAATGACAGGCTCGTAAAGGCAGGCGGAGAACGTTCAAAATGATCACAATATTATTATCGTACTGTCAATGACGCATAATCCATTTTTTTCGTGATTGATCGATGTTACGTTACTCGTAATTGCGCGACCGCGATGCCGTTGCGATCGCTTCATTTGCGAGTACTTCAAAAGTTCTGCGTTACATCAGCGATGATGTAACGCAAAGCTCATGCTCAGATCGTGTCGCGTTGGATTAACACAATGGGGAGCTTTGTTACGATCCATCGAGATTCTCGAACGAAATGCTCCGCGATAAACGTCATTGTTATATAATAGAACTCTGCAGCCTTCGTCTAGATGTCGAATGCTGTTCTTTTTTTCACGTGTAGGACATTGAACGACGAGCCAACCCTATCGCCGTTTTGCATTAATAGTTAGTAGGTAGTTAGATTTAATTAGTTTCTATTCCCCTTATCAGATTATTCATTAGCTTATAGCCATGAATATTATCAGAAAATTGTCACAAAATTTCTTCACTCGACGTATAATGTTTTAACAAGCTTTTTCGTTTTAACAAGACGTTGCATGTCTTATAATAATCAAAGCGTTATCAGTTATTGATAATACGTCACGGATAGTCAATCAAAGAATCAAGATATCCAGAAATAGAATATTCGTCATATGTCGCAACTTTTATTATAGCGTAATATTTCCTGGAACGTCGAACCTTTTATAATCGAAACGATATTGATAATTGATAAGATGTACGTTATGTCACGGATATCTATGCATATGTCACTAGTAGGCGCTACGTCTCAGAAAAATAGCAGAATTTGTATTGCGATATAATTTGCGCGGTTAAATTAAATCGAGAATTAAGGAAACGTTAAATCAATAACATTTTACGGAGAATCACGTATGTCACGAGTGGTCAGTGAAAACTGTCGTTTCCGCGCGGACAGAATTTCTCTTTTCGACGTGCGCCACGTACAAACAGCATTACCACTCTCAGCGGAGCTAACGGTTGACCTGGCAATTTCCAACTTGCTTGTATATTCAACTATCTCGTTAAACGGACTTCAAAGGAAAATTTCGAATTTTCAAAATCGTAACGAGTCTCTCGTACAAATATCTTTTTCCGGTCCGAGAAGGTCCGTAACACTTCTTCTTTACCGCCAAATTATTCGTAGAATGAAAAGCCGATATCACGCACGCGGTCGCACAGCACAACTAGTTAAACCTGGCGATAAACTCTACAAGACACGTTCTTGTTTTTCATACGTGTCGTAAATATTATATATTCTCGCTGCATTTAAATGCTTAACATTTATGTAAATTATATTCATGTATCTCTTCCAATGTATCGTGATTACTTTTTACATTTTGCAGGGAAATGGATTTGAAGCGAGTATGTTCAAAGCGAAAAAAAATTCAATATCTTTCGTCATGATTCGAAAAGTAATAATTTCTCCTCCCAGCCATTGTTAAAACAAATTCACTTCTTCTATTCTATTAGATTTAATGCAGTTGCATGTATCTCTACGTCCGTTTCTCGAATTTCTCGACGTCAGTGTTTCTAGAGATTCCTCGCAGGTTCTAAAATTATCCAAATCTCCCGCCGCGCCGGCACAACCCCGCGGGGAAGCCCTCTTCGCCAGCCGTTCGAGTCTCGCACAAAACACGTCAATTTTCTTCGTCTCGGACCGAGAGAGAGCTTTGATCTTTACCGTCTCGCACGCGGTTGGCGGTCGCCGTCTTTTCGCGGAACGATTCGCGCGCGAGGTGTTTCCGCGAAAATTTCGCGCGGCGCAAGAAAGACAGAGAGATGAAACAGAGGAGAGAAAAAAGGGAGGAAAAAAAAAAGAAAACCACGCGACTTACACGCGTTCGCCACACGAATCAGCGCGAGATTTTCTTGCGCGGCGAGCGAGAGCCTGCGTGCGAGAGGTCGGTCTTGCGTCGCCGTCGATCACCTCGTGTTTGCCGCGATGTCGACTGGCCGGGGTGTTCTGGTTTCGCAGAGATTTCCCCCGCGGTGTACGGGGGATGGTGAGGTGGGGGGATTTCCCGACGGCGACGATTTGCGCGGGAAGCGTGCGCGCGCCGGCACTGCGCAACCTGGGGCACCCCCGTCACTCCGCTCGCTCCTTCCGCTTTGCGACTGTGCGCGGCGAGAATGGAGCCGTCGTTCTCTCAGGTGATAGGACGGATGAATAGAGATAGGCTTGCATACACGCACGCACATACGTACACGCGCACACAGGCATGCGCGCTTACGCGTCGCGACGCCACTGACGTATGCCCGCGTCCGTGACGGCTGCGATTACAGAGTGTTAGGCAGCTATAGTGTTACAGAGCTGTACAACGCGGCTGCGGAAGCTCGTCAGGTAGAGAAGACGGGAAGTTACTTCCGAGAAATTGTAACGGACGTTTTATGCAATATTCCATGCAGCCGCAGGTTCCTCCGATCGATCCGGAATTGATCTCTGGCTCGGTAGAAGCGTCAAAGTGCCGACAGCTCGTGGGAATAAAAATATGCCTTGAATATCATTTTATATTGTTTAAAATTGAAATCCTACGTGATTATATTTAATCCTAGAATAACGGAAAAAGATTTCACAACTGTGGCGTATAAAATGTTGTCTCGGAACAACAGCCTTCTCTAACGGAAATTTTGTTTTAATTTATGCGTTACTCCAACGCATAGTTCCATCTGTTTACAGCGAATTTTGCAGTACGTAATTATTGCTCTACAGTGCCGCAATGCGTAGCCAACAGACCGTTTTAATTGTGCCCGTTCAATCTGCATACAGAGAGAGATATTCGTCGCATGTTCAATGAATTTTAACACGGTCGAAACATCAATTATATTAAAAGCGTCTATGCGAAATGCATAACGAACATTTGCGATACCTCATCATTTAGCGATTCAATAATTTGTGATTCCAAGACAATTCCTCTTCTTCAATTACTTTCTAATATTCTGCCTTATGTACTCTGCTCTCGCTACATCGTTTCATCATGCTCAAAATCCCAACATTAATGACAGAAATTTGAATAACAAAGCGTTCTTCATTAGGAGAAAAATATTTTTTTTTGTCGCTTTACGCAATCTCTTGCTGCTTGCAAGAGATCGTGAAGCGGTACGCGGCCAACACGTATGTCGAGCATCGTGCAAATCATCTTTTTTTCTCCGGCGCAAAAAAGTTTACGGACATGTTCAAACGTCACCGTCGTTCACAGAGGTGTTATTAATGATCTCGAAATCACCAAGATCCACTTAAGTGTATTAAATCATTTTAACGCGAAAAAAAGACAAACACATGTACATATATCATGTAAACATGATTTCGAGTTATTGACAACTACCTGAAACACATTACTAGTGCGCATACACACACACAGTACTGTTGATACCAACCCAGAAACTTCTTCAAAATTGCAAATTATTTCGTATTTTTTAGTCGCAGGAGATAAATATTTTGCATGCTTCTACAGAGTACATATTGGAAATTGGATTTTATATCCTGTACTTTGTGAATATCTTAAAATATAAACGAATTGTGCAAACAATTTACATATGTTAAAACACTGTTTGCATTTTTCAAAAGTTACGTATTCTTTTTTTTTCTTTTCTTTTACATAGTCTCATATTACGTAAACGCAAGAATAGACTCATCTATATTCCAGGCAAAAAATATAGTTATACCATCCAGGCTTTTGATATTATACATCGGTCAATATTGATTTTTTCGATGAACTTTGCGGTTGGTAGATATAGCACATACGTTTTTTTGCATACACACATATGTGTATGTATGTGTTTCCGTCGCGTAAAACTTTCAGACATCAGATTACGTAACGAGAAACCCTTGAAAACAGCAATCTCGTTATAAAACGATCACTTCTAATTCCGTAATTGCACAAGCCGTAAGTGGTCTCGATAAAATAACGCGAGGGAAACGAGTAATATTTCCGGTCCAGATTTCTCCTCGCGTTCATCTAAAATCTGTTACGGATACGAGCTTTAAAGGAAACGTGAAAGAACGACAGAGTCCCGTATTACGCGTACACAATTATTCGTGACGCGAGTAAACAATTCTGTTACGGCGCCCGGCGTCGCGTGAAACAACGTAGAAGACTAACGAACGCAATAATTAAGCGCATTCAGCCCGTCTAGTTTATATCATCGGCCGGGTCACGGGTTAGGTCACTGCGCACATACACACCCTCACGACACAATATAGCCAATTGTACAGTCAATTTTTCTACCAACAGAAGAACTTTCGTTTGAACTTTACGAACACGTCGTGTCGCTTTTTTCATAAATGTAATCCAACAAAATTTACGAGACGGTCTAGCAGATTTTCTAAATGATCATCGGATGAAATTGCTCGCGCTCAAAAGTTAATTCCATCGCTTAGAGAAGCCATTCAGCTATTTTCATTCAATCTGAGAAGTTTGAGTTGGACGTCCTCCAGATACACAGGATTGAAACACGTGACTTTGATGGATCGCTCCCGCGGTTGTTCTGGCAATCTTCCGAACGATTTGCGTCTTATAATTAAATGGATGCGCCGCGTTGCTTCGTCGATTGCGAACACGTGGCATTGCGTGCAAATTTCCGGGCGTATCGTTGCGCGAGAGAGGTGACAAAGTTTCAGCGCTCCACACACGGATGGAACAACTCCGTGCAAACACAACGTCGATCATACTTTCGGCGAGTCTCGAAACTAGCGCGTACGCGCCAGGCCGTTTCCCCGCACAAACCATGAACGAAGTTGGTAATTGAAGTTGGTACAGACGATCGCGTGTACAGGCGTGTCCGCGAAGTGTTGTTAACGGTGATTAAGTCGTGACGCCGGAAATAATCGCCGCGCTCATCGGAAAATCTAATTTCAGTCCTGTCAGACGCAATATCCGCGAACGCGGAGCTTAGCGCCGATCGCCTTTTCGTTTCGCAACATCTGAAGAACTTAAATAATTAAATCGTCGACTCGCCAGTCTATTCGGTACTGCGAAAATTTTCAATCGCACGGAATTACCAGCGAGCCATTAATTGCTATTTAATAACGATCGACCTGCAGGAATGTAAACTAGATTATTGGAATTTTCTAGTGGGATCAATTCATCAAGATATAATTTCGTAACACACGGGAACGTGACTGTTTAAGCGTGCATCCTGTTTTTATGGACACGTGTGAGTATATTTTTTTTTCCTCTTTCTTTTATCGTATAAACTATAAATTTTTCTATTATAACGCACGTTCCTCCGGAAGACGGTAGGCGGTTATGCGTCACAGCAGATGCAAGCGAAAAGTATCCTACACTATCAATCCGTGCCGTTAATGCCACTTTAGATAAAAATATTTGCATAGTCTGCAGTTCCACTCGTGTGCACTCACGTTGCACTACTCATTCTATCGTAAAATGAGACCCGCATGCAAAACCCTCGTCGTCGTAATACGTCTGACGAAATAGTAGGCGGCATATACACGGCACAATAATCGCGAGGAAGTATAACAGAAATTATAAACGTTTCATATAAATTACATCTCGCTACGTCAAAGGATAAATCCCTGGTATTAATAAACTATAAAAAAAATACTTCCTTTCTCCTTTTTTAGCGCGTTTTCGCGATACTATTGCGAATTATTACTGCAACACCGCGCGAGAAACGCCCGCAATTTCATTCTCTCAAATCGCATCATTCCGCTCCGATGAGCAAACAATTCGCGTTAAAGCTTTTTCTTGTACAAAATATATGAATTTTATGTGACGGACACGGTACGGTAAATTGAACGTTAATCGAGGCACAATCATCCAATCATACAATCTGTTACAACGTCGCGAACGGCTTAAATTACGTTACTTAAATTACGTGATGATGCAACTTACCTGTACTGATCGGTAAATATCCTGAAAATAAGAATATTCGTATTTATTCGATAACATTCAACTATGTTCAGCATGCGGTTAGTAATACTTAATGCTTAACTCGCAAAAAACGTGAAAGAGATTACCGTAATCCGACGCTCAAACAAACATTACTGTATCGTCACGTACAGCGCGCGCATTTTACCGTACAGAATAACAAAATTCGCCAGGCACAATGATAGGCAACGCTTAAAAATAGTACGTGGCGTATTCGACACTTTCAACTTTGAACTTAAAGACCGGCGGGAAGCAGCAAGAAAATGTTATTACGCAGCGAAAATTTCTTATTTGACAAACGTCTGAATATAGCGTAGAAATGATAGATTCAACATGAATTTTGCCCATTTTAGCCATCTAAATCTAAGTCAGCTCTAAATCAGCAATATCTCTATATTACGGAGTATATCGTAAAGCAATGTCGCTGTTGCATAAGCGCGGAATTTGCATGATCTTATGTTAAAGCTGTGTGTATTCGTTGCGTATACGTGAGGTCGATGCGATCTTGTGTCCAAGTTTGCTCGGTTCCATGACCACCAGAGAAAAATTACCAAGAATATACATGAAATGAGTGATATCATTTAAAAGCGGTAAAAAGACTTTGTTTCAACAAGTAATAATGCTCACAAGCGTATATTGCATTGTCATAATTCCATTAATTTGCAAATCTTTAACAGCCAATTAATTGAAAGTTTTTTTTAACATCGCGGATCGATAATAATAATTTAATTGTATATTATTATCCCAATACTTTTTAGAACCTTTTAAATATATATTTTAGTTAATAACAGTATGATACAATTATAGTTATAAGAAATACAAATTAATTAAAAAGGAATTAATTTAATTTGATAACAAGGTGGTTAGCTATAAAGAGTTAAAATATAAAATCACAATAATGATAAAATAATTTTACACGAAAACATAACATGCACGTTTATTATTACTCGGGAAACAGACTCGCCCATGTGGAATATATTAACGAAATATTAAGTCTATGAAGTTGGCACTCCGTTGGAAATGCGAATTTTTACAAAGTTGCTACGGCATTTGATTTTCACAATTTGTCCACATTTATTTATCCATAAATAATAATAAATAATTTTTGTCCACTTTACAAAAAAAAAATTAAAAATAAATAACAATTCTAATTCAACTTTTATTTATTTTATTTTATTTCATTATATTTTATTTCATTATATTTAATTTAATTTTATATTTAATTTTACTTTTTGCAAGGCAAACAAAAAAATAATTATTTATGGATAAATGTCGACAAATTGTGAAGAATCGAATGCCATTTCAATTGTGTGAAAATTTGCATTTTCGCATTTCGGAGCGCCAACTTTACAGACCACAAAATATTAGGACGTTGCTTTACATCGGTGATCATATATGGGAGTGTTGAATGATTTGTTTAGTGTGAAGTCCAAGAGTGAAATAAAATAAAATGAGTTAGATAATAGGTTCGAGTACATACGCTCGCTCGACAGGAAGCTCTGTCTCTTTGAACCTGCAACCCAAGGATCACATACATCATATCGTCACACTCCAACATCCACTAGCGATGATGAAACACTTAAATAGACGGCAGCGGATAGATGATGCTTCCAAACTATAGTTTGCGTCAGTAGTTTGCGATTCAACATTTCAAACTATCGAACATTTCAAAATATCGAATGTTAGAATTGCATAAGATGAATCAAAATTTTATCACTTTCTCGAATTGACGAAAAAACAGAAACAACTTATTTTAATTTAATTTAATTTAAATAATTATCATTGTTTTATTATTACCACGGTTTTACAATAGATAGCACAATAGTACTCGGAAACATCATTTTGCCGCAGACAAATTGAATGTATGTGTATGCAAGTGAAGTAACAATATCTGTGAGAAAAAAATTAATAAATAAGGATCAAGTAGTAAGCATCACCGCCACCAAGAAACTACGATATTTTATCAAGATACATAAAAGCACCAAGACGAATCACGAACTTGTTTACAGTTGTTTACGTACAGTTGTGGGACCAAATGAGATTGTTGCACGCATAAATCACAATTGCAGACAACGAAGATACCGCGCATCGTTCGTACATCATAACAAAGGTCTATTCTTCGGTTATCAACGATAAACTCAACTTTAAATCACAGAGCGAGTATGTATGTCTTATGTATAATAAATTTGCATATATTGATAGTGTTAATCATCCGAGTCGTTTATCATCCAACTATCACGAAGGTAGATAACGCGTGTATAATATCTTGTCGCGGTATCATGCCGGCAGCATTGCCGGCGCCACCAAACAGGTCCCTTCCGTTCTCCATTTTATCGGCTTCAGTATAATCCCCTCGAAGCTATCGTAGCTTCGAGGAAGGTATCTGCATTATCGGTACGCGTTCTCTTCGTTGCCGCAAAAACGTCCTCACAACCTCCAACGATATTACAGACTGGTACCAAACTAGAGTAAATAGCAGAGCGACGAACATTACGATTCATTTATGACCGAACGCGCAACAAGATTCCCAGGCGTGTAGTCATTATAGAAAAGTGCCATAGTGTGTACGCATGCATATATGTTACAGTATTATTTGGAAATTTAAGTGAAGAATTGATGTGTCGTTGTAAATCAACAATTCGCACAGCGATTTAAATGAGTAAACAGGGCGAGAGGGTTCTTTCTGTACAAAGTTGTGTTAATTTGTATTTCGAATATTCATCCGCGAATATTGCTTCGACGCTCATACTCAGAAACGATCTTTTTTTTTTATTTAATATAAGTATGTGTTCTACTTATATTTGTTTCGTTAAAAAAGCATTATTTTATACAAAACATTATTTTATTAAATAAAAACTTGATTGGTTCGTTGCATTAAATTATATTGTGCGATAAATAACTATTATTTGAAATAATACTTTAATTATGTCTGATTCAAATAAGAGCGTTTATTTCAATTAATTTATTACTGAGATCAGAAAGCTTTTATACAAATAAACTAACTTATTTTTCCAAAAAGTATTTTATTTTAAGTAAATATATATGTTTTTTGAAAATCAAAGAATCGTATTTGTTACTTCAAACATCAGTTTGGTTGAATTATTTCAATGATTAAATTGCTTTCTTCAACAAAATTTATTAAATCCAAAGAAACACTTTTCTCTGTGTTGATTTGACATTTTAATAAAATACAAAATTAAATATTAAATTGAAATTTCTTGCATGTAAAGAAGCTAAACATTTACATAAAAGCTAAACTTAAATAATTGCATAATATTTTTGTAGTCAAACATTTCTTACATATTGCTTTTTACGACTTACGACGGAGTTGTTAAACGAATTGTTAAACATCTCACGAATAAAACTCCTATTACG
Source organism: Tetramorium parvispinum (assembly GCA_011638315.1). Classification (NCBI taxonomy): domain Eukaryota; kingdom Metazoa; phylum Arthropoda; class Insecta; order Hymenoptera; family Formicidae; genus Tetramorium; species Tetramorium parvispinum. Next base: position 25,934 of record VBVR01000285.1, on the reverse strand, counting down.
AGTTTTATTAGAAATAAACGAACCTTGTTGCGCGCCGTTATAAATCGCGCGACTTTTTTTCAAATTCAATATCTCCCGTAAAGCTAATAAATCCTCCTTCATGAGCGCGTTTAAAAGGGAGTATTATGGACTTTTTCGCCCGAGCAGCATCGAAACAACCTTCGCCGATACGCGTTATCTGCGTTACTCACGTAAGCCCCCGATTTACTGATAATCGATTTATAACGCCGCCGCGGGAGGAAGAGACCGGGCTATCGGAGAGAGAAAGAAATTGAGGGTGCTCACCTCTCGCTGGCGATGGAGCTGTTTCGAGACATCGATTTCGGCGACATCTCGAAGTCGCTGTCACTCCGGTACAGGAAACTCTCCCTTCTCTGGGGCAGCGTCTGGAGAACGAGCCCCGCGCTCGGCGAGGCGCCGCCGCCCCCGCCGGCGCCGCCGTCCAAAGTCGAGGCGCCATTTTCCACGTCGAAACTGTAATGAGAAACGTAAATTCTCATTAGAAGCGAGCTACAGATTTCTCACCTCGCAGGATTCGAGCGCGCAGGGCCGTCTTTGTTTTACGGCGCGTCCACACGGGGGATGAATAACTTTGTCCCGACCTTTAGTTAATAATCTTGGATTATAACGTCAGCGGGATGAGAGTGATTCCCGCGGCGGAACATCGCATAAATTTCGCGTAATAATATGATGACGCCACGTAAATAATAATTTTTCGCTCGCGAAACTATATTCTCGGTCTGATAAAACAAGTTTATGAATTGTGCGCGGAAAACACAAAATATGGCTTGTGTTTTATGATCTCGTAGGACGGAATATGGAATACCGCCATAATAGAATACCGTCTCGCTATCTTGAGCATGATGAATGAGCCGTACATTAAAAATCGATAGCGAATCTGGATACCTGCATGAATTTCTGCAATCTATAAATATATCGCGCTTGAATTTGCAAGAAATAAAGAACAAAATTGATTGATTTTTTACTCGTTGAAATTGTCAAAAAAAAAATCAACTTTCTTTTTTCATTTGCCTTAATATTCTTTTGATTTTCTCAGTGAAGATTGAGGACTCATCCTGCTATCCTTCGATTATATTTTTTTATTGTATTATTTAAGTGTCATTTTTCCTATCAAGTTTCTGAACTTCTTTTTACACACATTCTTTTATGTCCCATATGACAATTTTTAAATGTTATCAAATATAGTAATATGTTTATCTTCGCAACAGGTAAAAATTGCGAATGTGATTAACTTCATTTGATTTAACCTTCGGTTTCGGGTTCAATGGAAACAGCTGTTCGCGAGGTCTTCGACATCCAAACGCAAATCGGATGGACCGAAATAGACGTGTTAGAAGTTGAGAAACCTAAGTGGAATGACGTTTATACGAAAATAAATATCTGAAATACGCACGTAGTCCATTTCGCAATAAGACAGCGTACAACGTACTATTCATCGGTGTTCTGGAAATAATTCTGTTTATACACTATGTATCGTTATTCTGTTATTCTACAGAAACATGATATTTTTTGGCGAATTTTGTAAGCTAACTCGCAAACAGATTAAGTTGCAAATAATTATACTGTTTAATATATAATTATTTTTATAACTTTTTTTTAAATATATAATTTAATATATAATTATTTTTATAACTTTTTAAAATCATATTAATTAAAACAAAAATCATTCTTTAATTATTTTAGTAGATATTATATAAATAGTAATTAGATTGATGAGAAGAAACTTAATTATTTTTATATATTTATATATAGTATTATGTATTTTAATTTATAATTTTTTTCGGTTATATTAATTTCAGCAAAAATAATTCTTTAGTAGTATTATATATTTAAAAGAAAAGATAAGATTAGTTGAAGAAACTTAATACACAGTGCACACGCTCCACATATTCACAGTCGCCGTGTACAATCAACACGTTGCAGGTGGAAGAAAAATTTGTCGGCGCGACCTTAATTAGATGAAGCATAAAATGAGCGGCAAAATCTTCCTCATTACGCTAACGATGTGCAAGTGTCTTCTTACGATGCCAAGAGATGTCGAGTTGTATCCTTTTTAGCTCACGTTGCGTCATAAATATATCTAGTTAAAACCCGCGGAGAATTCTGAGCAGATAACTGGAGCGAAAATTTCGTCACTTGGGTGCTCATTATAGTGAATCTTTTATCTATTTCACACGCTCGTGCTGATTTTAACAGTTCAAATGCAATTTCTTGCAAATTTCTGAGAACGGTCTGTACAAATCGACACAATATTGTTTGACGATTTAAAACAGAGTTGACATAAGAAAAATGGGATCAAATTTTTAAGATATCTCCGTCGAAAATTAATTAAATTTTCATCAGGAATCGAGCTGCATGAACTCTTGGAACGAACGCGGCTGAGCGGTAACACAATAGCTTTGTGATACTCCACGTACACTATTATTGCCCTCGGTGCGCTGCATTGTAGCAATGAAATTGCATGTTTTCAAAGAGTGTCTGTAAAGTCGGAAGCAAGCAGTTACCGTGGTCACGGTAGTTCGCTTGCAATAATGCGTCCGTCACTTAATTAAATTTTTTTTTCTTTCTGTTTACATCGAGGGAATATTGTGAGCGGTTACATTTTTCCGTGCACGATAACAATCATCACGACTTATTATGTAAAGTGTGATTAATCTCGTAACCTTGCCATTCAGTGTGACTAATAGCCCGGCCGTTGTCAATGATAGCGGACTGCGATTGCGCCCCGCGCAATCTGATCGTGAATGCGATTTGAGAAAGGAATTGTGTTACGTATAAGACGACCACTCGCCCATTTACGGAAAGCGTATTGAGACATTCCTCGAACGAGTTACGCACGGGCGAGGCGCGTTTTGTTTGTACATGACAGAGAACCAAGCCTAGACGGCCAATATTTGTTGCATGCTGAAATATAAATGTCATTAATAAGCACTTCCGCGATTCATCAGGCCCCGCCTATTCGCTGCGAAATAAAAGAAATCCCCGAGATTGGAGCTACGTCGACATGTCGTTACGACGGATTCGAAATATGTAACGGTAAAATTCTCGATAAAAGTTCAACGTGAACGTTTTTGCGCAATGCGACACGAGATAAGAGCTCTTCACTCAAGCAATTTATTGGTTTAATTCGTGCAACAATCGTATTGACGTTGCTGCACAATTGATGTCCACCGCTTTAGCTCGCAAAATTTGCTGCTGGAAAAATTATTTATTTGATGCCGTTTAATGGCGACACTCGGTACGAAAGGCTGAGTACGATTGCAAACAGATATTTGTGTATACCCGTATACTATCGATTCGCAAATCCGCGCGCAATTTTGATAGATGTCATATACATGAATCGTTAGTTCAACGGGCTACCATTAATCTCCGAACGCATAAAGGCAAGCGCTATTTATTCAATCTCGATACGACATATTTAACTTATTTATCGCAATAACGATCATAATCAACGATCGACATAATATACGGTCATAAGTCGGATTTACTATTTATCCCACCAATCAATTGTTAATCGATATGATTAAAATCGATTGAATCCGCGTACATACACGTGCGGATACGGAGATGAAAATCAATGATGTCAAAGGAATAGACCGAATTGCTGAATTGAATTGCCCAGACAATTGATTATGGAATGACTAGTTCAGCAGCGTCCGTGACAATTCCCCGTCTCGCTATACCTCGACGAATGTTGCGCGTTAATTGATCTCGCGTATCTATCAATGATTAATTACGCATCCGCGCAATTAAACGGCCGGAAGAGTACTATCGATTTTTTTTCCGAAACTCCTAATTGATAAAACACGCCGCGCCGGTTCAATTCACGTAGCTCCATCCGCGTGCAAATTCTGCCGGAAGTGTGCGCTACGCGCGCGAACAACACTGTTCCTATATGCGCAATTACACACACGCGGGTATCATCTTCAGATCATCCTCGTTGCCCGTGATTGTAAACGGTCTCGTTATCGATTTCGGGATGCGAGTTCATTTCCTGCCCCCGTTTCAGGGCATTGCGATAAATGATGAACTTCCTATCGCGATAATGCCGCGAATTCCTCTGTCGGATAAATAATATCAGGATTACTACTCTTTCGCGCGCGCACGCGTTTCGCAGAAAGCAAGAAGAAAGGTACACGTAGCAGGCGGGTCACATTGAAGAAAACTCTCGTGCCGGAACGAAGAGCTTGGAATATGCTAACTTAGAATTTGTTTGGCCACTTTGTGGATATATGAGTAGTTTTTAATAATAAATGTAAACATACATATGTATATATATAATATATAAAAGCTAGTTTTATAACATTGTACAAATACGCTATCGTGTGCATGCATTACGGTAATTGCATTAAGGTAATGTTTGTTTTACGGTGTTCGTGTATAACCGTGATTGCTGAATTATTAGCCTGTCAATTATTCCACGTTCATTTCCTAATGCATCTTCTCTATCGCGCCGAGCGAAGCGATTTAATACGTAACACATCTTCGGCATTTATACAGCACGATGTACAAATGTTTCAAACAGCTATTACTTAGAATAAATTTGTTTGCACAAGTTTCCGTATTCTACACTCACCGAAACCGAGCTAGCTTATCTAGTCCTGAATTCTCCTTCGAACGTGACAATTCGTATCGTTTGAATAATGAATAAATTAATTATCGACACAAGGAAGAAGATTCAAGTTATGCTGGGATAATTAAAGGGAATAATTTTCCGTTAATTAAAAGTGACTCAACAAATTTGAAATTAGTAACAAAATACCAATAAATTTCTATGTGTGCTCAGTCCATGCTGTAACTGTGCCAACATAATTAAATCTAATTGTTCACGGATAAGACACGATATTTTCTTATGTGGCGATTATTGTGAAGATTGTGGAGCACTTACGGGACTGCGACGTACACCAATTTCGGATGCGGCTTTGCTCGTGAGAGCGTAGAAACGCACCCACTGTGTCTCCTAAAGGAGGTCAGCGGAAGTGTTACTCGCATGGTTCCTGAGTCTCTTCGCGCCAGTCTGGGAGTGACTTCGTGAGGTATAACGAGAGCGTACTCGTTCATCTTGAGAAACGTTTGAACACCGTGCGCCCCCCCGTTTCTACTGATAGATATTTATAAGATTCACATGTGCGCGTCACAGTAGCATCCGACCCAGAGAGAGTAGATTTCCATCAACCGTTATTTATCTTCCGATCGTTTGCGCTGAGTGCGTTTACATCGAGGTTGCGTAACACGACTATGTTTTTCGAGCACTCCTGCTACGGAACCGTTTCTCGCTCCAGCTAGCTGCTGTAGCAGTTGGATTAGCGGCGGGTGAACGACATTATTGATCGATAAATCAACATCGCGATATTTGCGATTGCGATTGCGCGCCGAAAGTAATTACTCCGTCCTCATTAAAACTTCTGCAAATTGTCGTCGTTACATCAGTTCTAACTGGCCGATTTATACACAAATGATCTTTTCCAGGAAACTCGCGAAACTTTCCCTGTAACGACTCGCAATTTACATCGGAGCATTATCATAAACGCAAGATTATGATCCCAGTGCGACAAAGATCTCGCTAAAACGCTCTTTCGGTCGGAGTGATTCTTTATGATGTTATTTGTAGAAGACCATTATCTCGTTGGTAAGAGAATAATAGTTCATATTACGGCCCACATCGCGTAGAGAGTCACGATGTAACATACATCGCAGTTTTACGAACAAGTTGTATTATCTGTACCGCGAGATAACGCAGAGAAAGAGAATTTCGGTACTTCGTGTGACTCGACAATTTAGTGCTTCAGTCCTATTTGAGTTTCGCGAAAGCGCTGGCCATTGTTTACCGACTGTATAACCATTTTGTCGGGTGAAGAGTTTTCATCCAGGTCACGCTTTCAATTTATCAGTTAATTGAGGAATCTTTTTTTATTACATTTTGTAATAAAAATACCGAGAAAAAGAGAGAGAAGAATCACAAGCTTAACATATGTACATACATAATACTACAAGCATCATCGTTTTTATTTAACAAGATCGACATGTTCTTCGGCGCGAAATTCGAGCTAATAAATTTTAATTCTTTTAATTCTCGAGGAAATATTGATTTTCAACTATTGCCTGGACCGCCAACACTGTCGGCCGCGTTTTCTTGCCAATTTAAAATGTTTATAGCGATCTCTCAGACGGCAAAGAGTTGGCGACACCAGCGGCCATTCGAAAAATTGATTTCCACCCTCGCCGAAAGCATCAAGATGTCGAGGAAGAATGAAAGAGAGTAAACGGACACCCATATTGCCACGATATCCCCGCCGGGTAAACAGAGCGAGAAACGTCAAGATGGAAATGCATCATTCATGAAGCGGTGCAAGAACATCGTACAAGATGCGTCTGAATCTGGGCGGAATTTATAAAGTTCCCTTAACGAGAATGTGCGACGTTATCTTTGCGAAATAGACGACAGTTTGTTATAACTTGACTTCGCGTCTCACTGGACGATTAATTGGAGCAACTTATAACTGAGTCCTCGTTGGTCGATTTCCCTTAACAGTTGAGTAAAGGCTACACTGATAGCAGATAGTAAATGGATTTCCGAGAAGACGGAAATGCAATTACTTCTTCTGGAAAACGATTTGCAGATTTGTATCTTACAATAATTCCTTTTTGTTTAACGTCACAATTGAAAGAAATGCTTTTTCACGTCAATTAAATATAGCCTGATAACATTTGAAAATTCTATTATCTTCAGTCATCTCCGTACAATATCTTATCGTAACTTTTTTTTATCTCCGATGTGACTAGTTCATTAATTAGATATTCTGATTTACTTTAATTGCCTCTCGAAAGGTATGAAGCGCATTTAAAAGGGCAGAAAGGAAAAGAGGAGGAAAAAAACTGAGTTAACTTGCGATGCGAATGATGTCGAGCACTTTTTTGGTTTCGCCGCGGTAATGGATCTGAAGTCACCTTTAACATGTTCTTTTGAAACTCGAAGACAAGATTTTATACAATCATTTTCTATTCAAAATATTTTATATTATATTTATATGCTTTTTACATAAATTGAAATTGTGTGAAAATCTCGAGATAAATTTTGAATCCATTGTTGTGTATTTCTATGTATAATAAAGATATATTATAGGTAATAAGAATAGTAAATAAGTCTTCGAAACTATTCCCTAAGTTACTATATAGAAACGAAAGCTGTTAGGTACATTGTTTTCTGCGAACAAAGAGTTCAGCCATTAACACGACACGCTAATTAGCGTAGCACAAAAGTTTGCGCTTGGGGCAACAAGATTAGTGCACTCTCGATAAAATCGCGCACGACATAAGTAAAGATTGAACGAAAGGAGAAAAAGAAAGTACGCAAATAGCACGCCGGGGAAATACCTCGGTGCATTGTGCAGAAATAAGAAGACACACCCTGCCCAAAATAAATTTAGAATAGCGTTACAAAGAAAATTACGAAAGTATTATTCGCGTTTTTAATGGATAAATAGCATAGATACGAAACGAGATAAAATTTAATAAAATATATTAAAATTAGTTGTGATTTATAGAGAAAATACAATAAGGATTTTTCTAAATTGGAGAAAATGAGATAAAAGTTTCTCCCGAAATCGAAAGAGTGACCAACATGCAAAGTCAGCATTTCTGTTCGCTACGCTCCTCCTTACAATTTTCTGTAATGTTTTTGGTTCGTATCGTGGCACCGCTGTAAACTTATTTATCGAGTCCAATTACACGTATCCTGTGGATAAACTCATTACAGGTTTACGTGACGATGTCAAACTCAATAAAGTCCTAAATTCAATGGCAACCGGATCTCTGGCGTGGATATCAATTAATAGACCGATATCAATCAATGACTACGGTGTAAAATCGATTTATCAGAATCAACGCTACGATAACCCGTCGCGTATGCTGCACATTTATCACCATTTTTTTCTACATAATGCTAGACCAAATCCTATCAGAGATTTTTTTCACGAATACAGAATGCGCGGTACGCAAAATTCTGTTTTCTTCAGCCATGTACAAAATTGTTTATCCGCTGTGAAACAGCAGTAATCGTAAGACCGTAAGAATCATTTCGAATGTATTTTGCAACTGGAACATATGCAATCACATGGTCGATAATCTAGCCGCTGATACGTGTTCGCGATATAGATACAGACAATTCGGTTATGACCAATGTTTGAATAGATACAGAAAACTAACGAAGCCAATGGAAGATGGAAAGCGCCCCGGATTGCTTTCGATAACAGAAAAAAAAAATCATTTTTCTCCGAAGCAAGCTATCAACGTTCGACCCCGCCGACAAATATGTTTCATTATTCCCTCGATACGTCTTTCCAGCGTTGCTTTTTTTGAGGTACATGGATTAAATTTTCAAAGTTCCATCGCATCGTTCATGTTTAACATTAAATTCTCGGGGTTTTCTTTCAAAAGATATTAAACGTTCCCATTATGCGGTGTACATACTTTTCCTCACAGAAACTTTTAGGTTATTTGTAAAACACATTTATTTTTATTATTTTTTAATAACGCAATCTCAATGCGTACGCACTCTCACACAATTACGATCGAAATGTCGAACGAAAGTTTCGCACTCGATCGAGGCGCACTCAGCGATCAACTGGATTTATCTACCCCGCACTTATGACTCGAGGTCTCGCGGGAGGCACCACCCTTCGCACACTCAATGACGGTTAGTTCATTAGATCGTTAAACGTTTAAACTTCAGTGCGCCGGTATCGGAGCACCTTTACATGCGAGCCAACGTCGAAATTCGCTACTTGCGCAAGAGTTCGTACATTCCGGTTAATGGTGAATTAATCGCCAAAATCAAAGGGAAAAGCTATCGACGAGTATCCCACTGTTTCAAGGCCGCGTGGAAACGTCGATACAAACTTCAATCGCTATCTCGCGAAAAGCGACCGACCTCGTCGGTCGCGTGCCGGACGCGAACTGACTCTTGCCATGCCGGCGTCTGTTGCTTATACCCAGTATAGCTGCGCACATCACGCTCCGAAGTCTGCGATCATTCTCGACGAATGAAATCGGTACGCCTCGTATATATGTATACATGTATATGTGTATATGTGTATATGTGTATATGTATATATATATGTATATATATATATATATATTCGTGCTTCGCTTATCTAACAGCGATAGCAGTTCTCTCTTTTTCCCTCCACTCCACATCTATAAAATCCCTGTGTGTTTTCTCTCTCAGGGGGACTCTGCAAACAAACTTCGAAGTAAATATTTCCTTAGCGAAAATGTGGTCAGACGCACGAACGTAATCTCTCTCTTGTTATTTAATTGCAAATATTTTTGCAGTTAATCTCCAAATTAAAATTTTTGCTGAAGCAACGTCTGTCACGGAGGGCAAAATTCCATCGGATATTCAAGTAACCTTAATCGAATAATCAATTATCAATCAATATGTCAAAAGAAATGAAATATGAAAAGAATTAAGGAGAATCAACCTTGATATTACAAAAATAGAACCATTGTATATCTATGTTGTGTATCTCGTGCTATATATTCTGTAACGGTACACAAATTCAAAATTGCCATTTTGAACAAAGTTGAGAAATTTGCGTTGATCGTATGCTCCGTAAAGCACAACAAAAAATATTATAATATTACACACGTATCGAATCGTACAAATATTTTTGTAAAACATGACAAAGATTAGTCGCAAGTCTTCAGGTTTCGCGTTTATACGATTATGCGCTCAACAGGGACTTCCTCATCCAATGAAAATGCAAAGAGAAATTGCTGTGAAATAATTATGAAAAATTAAGCACAATTTATATATGTGGGAAATAAGTGATTCCTTCTCCCCTTACGCTTCATGACGATAAACAATAGAGAAAACAGATATGACAGACAGAACAATTTCATTTGTCACATAACGCATTATTTCAAATGAATAAACGATTGGTGTCGACTGTTGTCAGAAAAATAAAGGGATTATCAGATAGACAAAAGAATAATACAGTACACTCTCGATTATTCGGCATATTCAGAAATTGAATAAAATATATATATTATTGAATAAAATATGATATTAAAAGATTCTCGTATACGAGAGCATTAACTATACTATCTCATGCGCACACTCATTCTTCAGAAAAATATTTTCTTCAATAATGTAATAATTATCAATACTATAATTATTTTAATCGTAATTATCGCGACGATACATCGATAGCAAATCATTTAAAATATCGTGCAATCACGAAAGAGTAATGCCATGAAAATTTAATAAATCGGAATTGATGACAACTTGATTTATATTTTATTGACGCAAATTGAAGAATCAACTCGATTGGAAGAACGAACAGAGACAAAACGACGTTTATCGTGAGGAAAATCGACGCGTCATCTAATTGCATTCGCGAAGTATGATTGTCTCTAATTATCCATAAAATGTATTACGTAATATAACGGCGAAAAGAAAAGTTCGTAAGTAGGACGTAATATAGAAACAAGTCGATAATAATACCGTTATCCAGAAAATGAAAAATTCATGTGCTTTGATAGAGCAAATAGTTCGATTCATCGAAATGGCATTAAAACTGCCTAATTACAAATATTGTAAATAATAAATGAAATAGTTTTATATGATGAGAAAAGCTATTAAGCTTTACATACATTACAGTAATCAGAATTGAATGTATCAAATATTATTAATAAAATAATAAACTATTAAGCCTTGCCAAGATAATTACAGTAAATGTGTTTACTATCTTTCGATTGTTCGATACGATATATTATATTTTCGGAGATCGCGAGAGCTAGAACTTGCATGAAATTTTAAACCAATTTTTAATCAATAAACAGCCAACGAAAACAACGGTTGTATGCGAAAGTATGCGAGTGAAACGTTACGACGTCATAAATTGCAGCTGCGTCTCGCGTCATAATTTTTACATTTATCTTATAAACCCGACGTACATCATTTTGGAATATGTAAACTTCGCCGCGAGTGCGACTTCGCAGTTTTATTAGCACGCCGCGCTGTTTAATTTAATATAAACTTTTACAGTTTAAGTTTATCGGGTATTTATGGAAGTGCACGCGACTTTTATCGGCCGTAACGAAATATTGTAGCGATAAAGAAGCGCGGAGAGGGTAAAATAAAAAAGAAAGAAAAAAAACAGCTGCTGACATCCGCGAAGGCAGATTTAACGGAGCATGTATAATAAATTGATTTTCTTACAAATTTCATATTTTATGAAATTTGCGTGTCTACACCGAGATGTTTCGCTCTGATTTATGTAAAAAATCAAATCACCACATACGTTATGCTTTATTACTAATATTTACAGTATACACGTAGAATTTAAAATTTCATTGGCGCAATATGAAATACATCTGGTATTTTTTTTTATTTACCGATCTTTCAAATAATTCATCTGTTTATTCGTTATTCGAAATACTAAGATATATATGTATAAACGTATTGCTGATACGAATTTCCATCGTTTTAAATTTTCAGCACACAGAATTTTTAACGCAGATGTGTGGAAGTACTTTTTAACGCAATCAGCTTTTTCAAATCTGTTCTACCGTCTCGTTTATTTTGTTTTACAAAGCTAAATGAATGCTTTATTTTTATTGCGGGTGTTTAAAAATTCGTACACGACGATTTTATAACTTCCCGTTCTGACCAACTCCCGCAATCGCGTTACGCTGATTAAAGTCGTTATTATGCGTAACGTGGGAACAAGATGCAATCACGATTGCACATTTATTCACGAATGAGTGCACTATCGATCGTCGGATTCTGTTTACGTGCGAATGTGAACACGACGGTAACGACGGTCATCTCGTTTACATGGAAATCTCGAATTGGCATGCGCCGGTTTCGAGGTGATATACGATACGGTTAAGGAAAAAACTCCTTTTACGGAGACGTAACACGTGAGTGATGGATGGTGAAGAACGGATCAACACGCGCGAACAAAAGTGCAACGAGCGTCTCGATTTTCCGTAACGGAATCTTCGTGAAAGATAACGATAAGAAAATTCATTCGAAACTGAACGAAACTGCACCTAACTTGAATTCGACATCTGGTTCCAATTTATTTGCGTAAACCAAGGAAAATAAACTGAATTTATATTCGCGAGAATTCCGCTGCTTTAAATTTACTGAAATAGATTCACATGAATTGTAACTCACGTGACTAAATTATGCATATTCAAGTACGTAATGTTTTACTTGTACAAATAGTAAAAGGTAATTTCGCATGTAAAGATGCTAACACAAACGAGCTGTGAATAAATCATGCAGTTCGTCCTCATTTACAAAAAGAGATCTGTATTTGTAAAATGTCATTTATTTGAACTTTAAATCCAATATACATATATCAAACGCATTAATAATTGTTAAATAATTAAAGAACTGTTTGCTAATTAAAGAAATTTATATATTTGCTTTTTGATAATTAATATTTAAAATGTATTTTTATAATCTTTCGAACTTTTTGTAAATAAAAATCTTTCCTCTATTGTTTAGCTTATAATAGTATTATCGCTTCTTTAAAAAATATATCTTGAAAAAACGTTTGAAAATATAAAAATTATTAATTTTTATCATTTTAGATCATTTCCAATTCATTGCTTATATTTTCTATTGTAATATATATAAATTTAAATTTATTTCTATACTTTCATCAGTTTCGGTGTAAATCTTGATATGGAGAATTTCTGTCATAAATAATTCAAGTAAAGTTAAATCACGAAATTATGCTCTAAAAAGAAAAGGAAGGCTTGTTGAAGAAATCTGCTTTCTTTTTCGCGTTCCATTGCGTTAAGTCCAGGAAGCGTTCTTGGCGTATGAAATCAAAACACAGGCAAATGGAAAGACTTCTTATCTTGGCGTCAATTTTAAGAAGTTTTTCAAGATAATACTGTGTTGATCGTGTCAATTTTTTAAAGAAATGCAAAAGAGATGTTTTTACATATATGTACAGAGATATGTACATAGATATGTACTTATTCATTTGTATTGTAAACGTCTTTTGTGCTGCACGATCTTTCGCTGTTTTTTACAAAATTTAAAGAGTCTATCTCAAAACTTCTTAGACCTTTTGGTGAAAATGTTTTCAAAGTGTGATACGTCAAATAGTAAAAGGGTCATAGACGATAAAGCATAGTATGCGTTCGCCAATAAAGCGTTGCGATAAACTACGTCCGATGAGAAGGATGAAGCCTTTTCAAGAACTCGCGGCTGATAGAGGAGCAAATAGCGGACGTTTTATCAATTTGAGGAGCAATCGGGACTTAGCGAGAACGCTGATAAAACGTCGGGAAGCTGCAAGGAAGGCGGGGATGAGAGCAGATCTGCGGCGGGTACTGTGTATCGATTTTCTCGAAGAGTACTTGTAAAAAATTGGCCTGATGTATCCCCATTCGACACGCGAAACTGGGGTTCGCTCTCTCGTCTGCGAAGTGCCGACGGCGGACTTTTCCACTGGACACGATCTAAGCTAAACGCCATTTACCGGTGCCGTGAAATAGGCGTGTGGGCGTTCGTTAACGAGTATCAACCCGCATTAAGCTCTGGACATTTTCCACAAATGCCACTTTTTCCTATTGCGCGCGTGGAGGTTCGATGTGTCGTGACGATGAAACCATATAGCGAAATCTAGCATACACACGCGGAAGCTATAAAAATCGTCGCGTCACGAGAGGAAAACAAAACTTTAATCTCCATATATTTGTATATAAATATCTAAATGATCTCAGTGGCTGCGATTTTTATGGGAAAGTACAAAGCAGATTTCGGATTATCGGATTCGAGGGATTTGGTAGCCTGCAGAATCCTGCTTAAAAGCGCAATATCGATCCTGAAAGCGTTAGCGTGCTACGCGATTGTTAAGGACGTTTATCATCTACATACCCTTCAGGGTCGCCAGATTTGTGTCAAGAACTCCTCGTGCGCTCGCAGATATGATATCCGACTACGAAAGCGTCGTAAAAAAGACAATCGAAGCACTTACGGCGCGCCATTCATGACGACGCAAGTACAATATTATGCAAATGATCGCGTAGATACGGAATTCCGCGTACCAAATCTTGTTTTTGCACTGCGAATCCCGTTGCACCTGAGACGATAATCCAGAAAATATTGCGAGTGCGATCGAGAATATGCAAATATGACAATTCCCCGTGTTTCCCACAAAACTGTGCAATATAAAAAACACAATTTGTATATTTAAACATATGTATAAATTTTACTCTTAAACCTTTTTTATATTATAATGCAGAGAAAAAAAGACAATCTCATCGTAGTTATTTTTTTTGGTCATTTATCATCGAACAATCGTATGAGACGATATTTATCGATAAATTTAGATAAGAATTATAAATAAACTGTTCTTGAATATATGTGATTGGAGCGACATGACGAGAAAGAATTCACGCGATAATGCGTGATATTCCAGCCGCAACGAACATTAATTGATGTATTATTTCGCGACCTCGTCCTGCTCTATTGGACAGCGGATAGTAATTGATTTTCGTCGTGTAGTCGATAAGCTCTCCCACGGCCACGAGAGTACATCGATTATATTAGCATTAGGGCAAAAAGGGATCGGATTTAATAAACCTCACTGCATATGATCTTAAAGCGATATTAAGCGACTACAGCTTATCTCAATAAGCTCTCGCTTCACGATGCTTAAAAGCGACGATGAAGAAAGGAATGTGGGCATGTTGCCATTGTGTCTTTTCATCTTAATCGACCGTAATATTTTATATTAGTTTCCACAGAAAATGGTTAAACGTATTACGCGATTATAGCTCACATTCTCTTTTGTGCTCCGGGGTCATCCGACATATTTTTTTTCCTCACATCCTCATCCCAATTATATGGGTGATTGAGTGACACAATTCTTATCACATCCAGAATCTGGCAAAATTCAGCCAATTCGCGACATGCCACTCACCTCTTGTTACGATCGACATAATAACGACGCGAGTGCCGTCGAGGACGATGCCGTCTTCGGTCGACGATGGCTAGTCCGATCGTCGCCGTTTCCCTGGAATTCCGCCTGGAATCCGCACGGTCCCGATCGTCCCGACTGTACAGTGAGTCCCCTCGGGAATCTCGCCTGCTCTCGAGCCCGATTTCCGATCGATCCCGCGATCTTGTTAGCGTCCAGATGAAGAGCGACACTGCGATCATCTTCGCGCGTTACCCTCACTTTCGCGTCCCGGTAGTCTCTCATCGAGGCGCGATAATTACGATTCGGCGTCTCTCGACATTATTTCCACGAGTTCACTTCCCACGATATCGACAACTCGAAACAGCTGCGCAACTCTCGGCGAATTTGAGAGAAACTTGTTCCATTTCTTCATTCTTTTGCGCGTAAATTTCATCCTGTGGCACGAATTCATGATGATTTTATCCGTTGGTTGTATCACAATGGGCAACAAAAAGTGAACAAAGTTATTTTCTACGACTTGTAAAGTTCCATTAAAACTTTCCGCCCATGAAATGCATGAAACTCGTATCAATGGAGTTTCCCGAATGAATCACGTATGTCCAGTCCATTTTGAATAAACTTATAGATTTCCTTCGGGGTTCGGAATCTCCTCTGCTAAGAGAAATTTTTCGAGATTATAATGTAGAGATTCAATTTCTTCTAACAGCATCAGAAAATAAAAATACCTGTTGTTCTTTCTTTTATTTATTTTTGTTTTATTTCTTTTATTTGCAACTTTGACACTCGCAAATCGCAAATTATCGCGCGTACTTAAAGCTATAATGATGTAACTTTGAAAAGTTTATCTGTTTTACTTCCGTTTTATCGAGCATTGTATGCAATAATAATGATAATTGAAAATACATAAAGAAAGGCAAAAGCTGTCTTGACACTACTTACAGATAAGTACAATTAAAATTCATTGCAAATTCAATGCAATTAAGATACAGATTATCAAGGCGAAAGTATTTAAAACCATGGCCGAGTTTTAATTAGATGCTCTAGACTTCTTAAGCTTTCAAAGAGACATAATTTGTCAAAACAAACAAATGTAACAAAAACCGGCTTTGTCAATCATCTTCCACATTTTGTAATTTCTTCTTGGCACTGGAAAATATTAATATTTGTTTTCTCTATGGCAACTAAATTTATTTCCAGCAGTATGTGCCAAGTTTAAGTGCTCGCGCATTTAAAATAAGCTCGCATTATAAATGTAAACAAAAAGCCAAAATTAGAATAATATATAAGAATTATACATAACATTTTTAATAAAGTAAAAAGAATTATAATGCTAAAAAAATATTCCATGTATATTCAGAAATAATAATTTTAGATACAAAACTCTCCCGTCGCGCAGTTACATTTTCTTTTAGTTGTTACAAATCTAAGTGTAAATATGATGTTTCTTTGGAGCTTATTAGTGTTTGACAAAGATGAAAATCGCACGCGTGACACAATAAGAAATAGGCCACGTTACGTGACAAGCTTTACACTCTGCGAGAAACTGTCATATGGGTGTTGAACAAAGCTGACAACGCAATAATCTGACGTCATTTAAATTGATCCGCGTGCTACTTATTATTAGAGCCAAGCCAATATCGTCCAAGAACAATATTTATTGTTCGAAAGTTGCCGACAGCTATGTGACGAGCTGGACGGAAAAACGTATTCGAATAACACAGGGAAGCGTTCCTTTTTCGTCTTTGAAAAATTATACGGCATCGTTAAAAAATTACGTGCCCCGTCTAAAAAAATTGCCGAAACTTCGTGTCAAACGATAAAACCAATTTATATGAAAGTTTATGCAGCGACATAAAATACACAAGAGTACATACTTATAATGCAAATAAGGACTTTTGCTGAGAAGGAAAATAGTTTGACAATTATAATAAAAATAATTGATATAAATTTTGATGTGAAATGTTCCTTCTAATGATAAGTGCGGTCTACCCATGCCCCCGTTGTACTGGCGGGCACAATGGAAATGTCGTGGCCCATGACATTTCTTTTCTGCTACTATTGTGTCAACGAAACACGTAACTACAAATAAGAGCACGGTGTCGGCCAAGTGAAATCGTGATAAAAAGAAGTGATTTGAATGGTCTTGAATCTGTGCTGAGAGACACAATTAACGTGGCAAGTAATATGCTTTCTGTCGACATAACAGATTTTTACAGTTTGTCATATTCGCAATAGCTTATTACGGCGTAGTTAATTGATTTACTTTGTAAGTTCAGATTTATTAAACTCATTTGAGATGTAATCCGATCAGAAGCCGCGATGGTGCTTTTCAAAATCATGTTATTCGGAAAGTGTCTCGTTTTATGTATCGCGCCGTATAATATACAGCATAGAACTTGTGCATGGACATTAAGTGATTTCCATCATAAATTAACACTTAAATACCCGGGGGTACGGTACACGTGCGGCGTAAATTTACTGCATGGGCGACGTATATTTCTCCCATGTCATAACCATAAACGAATCCTTTGTCGTTCCGTCCTCGATTCTTAGCATTTAAATTTATAATGCTCAAACATGCTCGAGTTTAATGGTTCGTTAATAGATTGTTTTATCGCCCGTGAGACACCGAGCGACATTATATGCGCTTCTCAATCATAATCTACATTTCTGCTGACATTGCGGAATTTCTTCGATTGCGAACACAAGATACGAGGTAACAATTCTATTTTCTCACATCATTGTCCGACCATAGCCTATAATATTAATTAATGAACGTACTTGGACGGTTTTAATTGCTATTCATCATTATACTTGCACAAAATATAGTTAATAAATTATCAGGTCATTATTTGAATAATTAATAATTAAGGCCATTATTTATATGCAAATTTACGAAGAGAAAACATTTTTGCGACGTTAATTATAAGAATGTATCATGACAAAACTACAAATACAAAAAATTAAATGCAACTTATTGCCTTTGTAGTGACAACGGCTTTGATGTTTAACAAAAAGTCTGCTGAAAGCAGAGTAATTAACTTCAGCTGATAGCGATTCTTTGTTTAACTGCGACCGACCATGACTCGTGCCGTAAATCGATGACGTCATTGCTCAAGTACATAGTGCTCAAGTGGAGCTAAGTGTATTCTAAAAGACACGATTGTCCCTCTAAAATTAATATCAATATCCTACAGCATACTTTACTATTAAATCCAGATTCGGAAGCGAGATCGTCTGTAAGAAAAAATTTTAATTGCTAGATTTACAAATCCACCGTTTGTAGATTGAAATATTTTTCATTGAGGAAGGACACAATAACGAGTGCAACGCCTGGTCTCGAGAGAGTGAAGCGAATCTTTATGCCAGTGCACCGCAAGAAACTGCGATACGAATCTTTTGTTTCCTCGAGTATCTCGATGCAGAAATATTCGCGGTCGTACCAAAAATTTACGAACAATGGCGAATAGCCGGTTAGAAAATATCACACCACGGACCATGTCGGGAGCCGATAAAATCCATTAGGAAAATTGGATCCTTCGATATGACGGCGACTCAACAAGTACCTCGGCCGATCGCGAAACGATTACTGAACTCGAAACGTCGCGCAAAAAAACCGTATATCCGTGATTTACATATATTTTTTACATGTTGCATAAAAATTCGTGATGCACGATACACATACCCGTGTATGCATGAATTGCCTATAATGACGATCATTAAGTATTTTAGATATATTATGATGACTTCCGCTATGACAGAAAAAGCTCATGGATAGGCTCGCACGAAACATTACGAATACGTTTTCTACAGCCGATTTTGAAAAGTCAATGCGCACGAAATCCATTGTTGTCGAAGTCAGAAATAAAGTTCAAAAGCGAAGTTTCTCTCTCTCCTCGATAATAGCAAATCCATCTCGAATCATGTTATACGGTACTTATCTATCGCTGATTTATCCGCGTGAGCGTTCGGTCAATAGAATAAGTACCATAATAATAAAGTACAACATTGAGTCTTCAAATGACCCTAATAATTCGTTGACAAAACGATGTATATCTATCCGAGAGGCATGCCGGATTTCCTGGCGTGCGCTTCGACGAACGAACGTGAATAACATAAACGATAACGTGAATAATATGAACGCAAAAGTAATTTTTAAATATTATGATCATTATCGGTGCGTACGTGTACGTATACATATACGACGTGGTCATACATATATACGAAATATATTTGTTCTATTATCTGATTCTGTTATCGACTGGTTCAAGGTAACTCCGAAGAACTTGAGACATTTCTGATAAATATCAATCAAGCTGACGCATCATTTAATGGCCATTTGATGAGTTTTATGCGGATTTCGTTGCACTGGCTTCGAGATTTCTAATAAATATTCAAAGTCTAATTACAATTTAGATAAAATCGAGTTAATGAGGCGACGTAAAGCGTAGGATTCGATGCTTCGCAAACATACACTGCAAGGAGAACGGTATAAAACTGGAAACCTCGTTACACCGATATGTTATAGCCGCGCTTAAATTATTTACGCTTATATACGCCGCATTGCACATGTACTATGTAGCGCAGAAAACGAA
Source organism: Tetramorium parvispinum (assembly GCA_011638315.1). Lineage (NCBI taxonomy): Eukaryota > Metazoa > Arthropoda > Insecta > Hymenoptera > Formicidae > Tetramorium > Tetramorium parvispinum. Next base: position 6,361 of record VBVR01000285.1, on the reverse strand, counting down.
GTCGATCTCGCGACAGAAATATTATGTCCTAATAACAACGTAGTTTTATCGCTCTGCAATTTGAGAAAAAAAGCACATCGCGTATTTTAATCGTTTGTTTAAATATATTTTCGAATATTTTAAGTTTCTTGCAAAAGAGATTTCTGATAAAATTATTTTTTAAATTCGTAGGATTTTAATTCAGATTGCTCTAATACATAAAATCACTTTTTCATCAAATCACTTTTGATGGATATGCTCCGCTTGTCTTGCGCGTTACTCCGATTTAATCCTTCACTAAGTAACTGAAGAAACGATCTCGTATTCATCATAAGATATCGGATGATCTCTACACTCTGATATTTGGATAAATTAAATCATAAACTCTCATTAAACTCTCTAATAGTGTACCCATCAAAGAACCAAAGAACGGCTGAGAGAGAGAGAAAGAGAGAGGCCCCGGAAAGAGGTGTTTTCGCGACAGCTATGTACGTAGCCTCCTGGAACAATCGATAATCGTGTGCTGCTGCGTGCGATAACACTGACGCGGAAAGTAGGAGCTGAAGCTCACGACGCACCGTGGAAACCGGTTTTCGTCCATGACGAGGATATCCGAATTCCGGTGGAACACGCGCGGCCTAACGAGCGGCCGGCCGGCCGAGACGCGGCGCGCATGATTAGCCGCGAAAGCAATTAGCGCGGCCAATTAGCGCGGCGTATGGCTGCCGTGAGCGACACGTCGGCGCAACTCAAAGCGACGGGAACGAGACGGACCGCGCGAGTTCGCACCGCCGCACGTCCACGTGAGTCGACGCCAACTAAGGTTGGCGGGCTGCGGCTCCGCGGTCACGCGATAGACGCACCGGCGCGCAAGTTGCATCGCGCCGCGCCGCGCTGCGCACTCCCGCGACGGGCGACGGCGACGGCGACGGCGGCAAGTAGTGAGAAAAACCGACGAATGTAATATATTAATGAGTAGTTCGCCTGTCTATCCCTACCAGGTCGCCATGCGGCCACGTGTCGCGAAACGCGCGGCAATCGCGGCTTTTACTCTCATCTCAGGCGGCATCGACCAGCTTGCGCATGATCGAATAATGACACAGCTTTCGCCTTGATATAATTGATAGATTCCGCTGCGACGGGTCAACATCGACAAGGTCGACGCGAATTAGCTCCGACAATCACGGACGGCTAATGGCCGGCGTTTGATTACTTTGGCGGCGAAACTAGGATGTAAAACACTCTCTAAGATTACAGTGATTTGCTTAGCGATTAATTAATTGACAATATGCCGTTGGAAAGTAATAAGTGTGTCACTATTACGTTATTTATAAGCGAACGATAAATTGGGGCAATCTTTGTTGAGTCAACATTTACTTCGCGCGGCGCTTGTTGCTCTGATTGTGACCTTTGTCCCTGCAGCGTCGAAATACATTTGAAAACCAATCTCACGTGGCGGCGAAGTTGACGGAATCGCCTCGGAGCGGTCATTGTAGACCGCTGTAATTCAAATACGTAATTCCACTTTGTCGGTTAATAGAAGTCCTCCTATCTAGCTAGGTCATCAGCTGGTATAGAGATGAGACGTCCTTTCCGACAATTCAAATGAAAACTATCTTCACTGTCGCGCGCAGACGGAAAGAAATCTACATCGTTGTACGCGTTGAATAGCGATGCGTTACGCTCGACTGCAGAGAGCACGAGAAAACCTTTATTCTTCCCACGTCAGATCACGTCCGACGCTGAATTAATCCCTCGTAATCCTCGCCGCCACTCCTACACGCACTCGTCACGCAAAATCCCTCTTCATCACTGTATCCCGCGTAATTCGGAGTTGCGGAGACACTAAAACTTCATTGGTACTGAAACCATCCCTTCGGAAAAACGCTTTTCATGGTTTTCCCAAGGACGAGTGATTCACAAGCGAGCGCATCGACACGAAGCGGAGAGACGGCCCGTTCGAGCGGAACTGTCGAACCGTTAGGTTGTTATCGGCGGATAGAACGAGCAGGACGAGGATCGATTGTTATGATGTTTATGATAGCTCTTTCAAGAGCTGTTAAAGGCCGGAGTTGCCACGGACGTAGCGCCAGCTCGCAGCGCCCGCGGCCGTGATTTACAGACACCCTTCGGCGACGGTACCGTGGCTGACTCGCGGCCGACCACTTTCACTTGATAAGTACGAGCGCAGGGGCAGTTAGGATCACGTAAATTACCGCGATAAGCGAAATAGCGTGCAACGTTGTTGTATCGACGACTTTGGGGTAAAATGTTCACGAAGTGAAATATTGATGTAACTCTGAATAATAATTTCTCTTGGAATAAAATCCCTTTAGAAATAATTTAATCAGGCTCCAGTGTTTGATTAGGTTTCTTTCTTACGTTCCTCATTTGCAACGTTAAATATCTTGGTAATGAAGTTTTAAATTAAATTCCCGTGACAATTAATCGAGTTGCAAATTTCTAAAAATAAAAGTCCACATAACGCTAGTTCAGGTGAGCCCCGGCAGTGAGGAAGATAATATTATTTTGTTACTTTAACAAAAGTCTTCTATCATCAATCTGTTCAATAGTGCGTACATTTTCTGTGTGTACACCTACTTAGATTATCAATTCACTGATGTGCGGAAATAGTTTCACGTGTCGCGTGTACCATGAGTAATGCCCGGATATCTATATACACATACCGATCACGCAACGCGCTGAAAATGTCTGGCCGTTAAAGAAGAACTTGAAAATAGCGCCGCGGTAAAATTAATGATAATCCATAAAATGCCTGTAAAATTTATTACGTACTGAACATTTGTGGTTACGTTGCTAAATATATCGTGATGAGTAAATGTGCTTAAGTGACATTTTTAGAGCGTCTTCGTGCGACGCGCGAATTACTTTGGCAACGAAACATCGGTAAGAAACACTCGTCGTTTATAATTTTCCTAGTGCCGACTTGACATCATTTTGCCGCTCGAGTTGTCGCTCTTACTTTATAAAACCGGCTAAATATAGCGAATATATGTAATAAATAATGAAAAAAAACATACAAAATAACAATCTTGCTCTCTAGATCTTGGCCTGAAAGGCAATGTAATATTGGCGTACTTGTACCACGTGGCCGACATAAAAGATAACCGAGCTTGTTTTTGCTCGTTCAACAAATCAACCATGGACGTGCAAATAAATCGTTCGGATTAGCATGCGGCCAAATACCGCTCGGCGATCGAAACGTACAACGTGGTTTTACGTAACGACCGGTCGCTCCAACTTCGAGGGGCCCAGTTAAATTCTCAACGATATTCGCAAAAGGAAGATAACTGCGTAGCAGTCTAATTCGATTAGAATATACCCTCGGGTGACAAAGTAAACGGCCGAGGGATCTTCGCGCCTCGGCGTGCAAACATACGTTTCATATCGCTTGTCCTCTCGCCTGCAAGTCGTCGTCCCCCCCCCTCCCGCTTTTTGTGTGTACCCGACGTACGATATCTCGTGTGTTGCTACGTATTACCGAGATATCGCGTGGGTACTGGTGTACAGGAACACGGTCGGTGCGCGCCGGTGTGTGTGTACAAATCAGATTTGATCGCACTCGACGATAGTTGGGCAAACATTCGCACACTCACCGCCAACGCGCAGACTTTTATTGCCTTCGGAGTGGACGCGGCTGTTGCGGGGAGCGTCGCGCGATATTGGGATGACCGAATTTCACCATGACCCTCGCGCGACGTGCTGTATCACTCCGGCTGTGTTATGGGATCGACCGGTGCCGCCAATTTAAACTGTGAAACGCATAAAAACAATCGCTATTCCTCGCGCTATCGTATTTCCGATAAGCGAAACCTACGAAAATCCGAACCCATAGATTTTTTCCGCCATTACGCCGCGGCTGACGTGTTCCAAATGCACGTACACGCGTGTTGCATCTGGGAAGGTGGTAGGAAGAAATTGGAATGAATCCAAAATAGTAAAATTGCAATCCGTCTCTGACAGTACGTAGCAGCTGTTGCTATTGGTACGGAAGCCTAAGCGATGATATCGTATTATGCAAAGATCCCGCGTTTGTGCATATGCATAAGATAGAAACAACGGATATCGCCAACCTGATGGATACTTTTCCGCGCAATACGTGTAACTTACGTAAAACTCTCCGAGTTATGCGACCTTGCAACGCGATTGACCAGATTAATAATAGCATCACCTGGACTTACCTGCAACAGAAAACAGAAACATTTGTATTAAGATATGCAAATTTTTAGAAAACATGCAACATTCTTTATCGTAACATTTAAATGTTCTCCACGTGTGCAAACATTATCCATAATTTATAAATCACGCGAAAAGATTTGCTGAAAATGTTACTAATTTGAGAAATCGGGTCTACAATTTCAAGAACTATCCAAATCGTTCGAGAGCAAATAATTTAGAAAAAACGTGTTATATACAGATGTGATGCGCGCGTTATACACTTATGATTATGAATCGTTTTATTATTATGGGCCGGTATTCATAGTCGGTTCTTATGTTTAAGATCATCTTAAGTACAGTCTTATATAGTTCTAAACCAATCACAGAACCAATCACATTAGCATCTTAAAACATTAGACTAATGTTATATGCGTCATACTATTTTTGCATTTATCAATTGCAGATCAGCGACGAAATAGCCGTGTCATCAAATAACAAAGTTCAAAGGCGGGCGTTTTACGCTCATTAGATAAACTGTACATTGTGGATTATTAGCGCATTATCATTTCCAAGTAGATAAGGTAAAGTGTCTAAAATCATTCGAAGCAGGTCAATAACCTCGCTTTACACTACGGACACGTGCACGAAAAATATGCGAAATCATATTGCGAAAAAGAAAGAGCGCTGAATCGATGGAAGATACCACTAAATTTTATCATAATTCCACATTTATAAATATTAATTATTATGTATATTAAATAATTATTTACATTTAGTAAATAGAGAGACAATTATTTTCTTATTTATTCCTCTCTAGAACGTGGTTTAAAATTTTAAAATAAAGTGGGAAAAAAACAGATTTTAAATTCCCTCGAATTAATTCTCGAGATACCACTTTTTAAATAATATAAATATTCATGTAAATGTTAAATATATAAATATATGTATAATGTTCAGAAATTATAAGAGAATTGAATCTATGTTCCATTAATTCAGATTACGCATTATTTATACATTTGTGACACTTATAGATCTCGGCCTTTGAAGCCATTGAATTCGTATCTTTGTACTCAATCTCCCTCTCTTATTCATATATTACATTGAACGTGGTTTTAGCATGCTTGACGTCATGCGCGACTGTAATAAAGGCAGTGGCTTTGTGGTCTGTTCGGGTTCTCAGGGTTATCAGGGAATATCGGGAATTTGGGAACAATGTATGAAACCGCATGTGTGTACAGAAAGTCAATGTGTCCGTAAGATCCATATTCCGCGCAGGCCAAACCAAATGTTAAACCGTGCGAAATCGACAATATGCCACGTAAGACTCGCTTTGATTGTTGAAATTAAATTGCGCCAGATAACATCACGAAGTTCGATTTAAAAGCTTAAAGACGCACGTATACTCCTTATACCCTTTATACCCTTTTGACATATAACCTATCGATCGATTTTACTACGGAAGTGAAAGTATGCAAAGCTTGTGCTCTACATACGCTCTTAGTTTTATTACCTGCAATTTATGTAGGAAGTGTGTGTCTCCCATGGATTTGTGATTCGCATTTCAATAATCAATTTATTCATTGCGCGTCAATCAATATCACAAATTTACACTTCACAGTTCGCGACACTATGGACAAGGTAACGTAGAAGCTCCACAGGTACATACACGAACGCCTTCGAACTTTGCCAGACAGAATATGGCGGGAACAGTAACCATCGATAAAGAAGGTCGCTACAAGCCGGATACTGATCGACCAGTTTCACTTGTCTCGCCACGACTTGCGTGCGAGCCGTTTGGCGGCGGCTGAATGACAGCTTTACATCACTTGCAGAACCTTCCCTCGCAACATTTATTTCAATACAAAACGGAAAATATTTCATGCAGTATAATCAATATATGTTGCACGTCATAATAATTATATATTAATATATTTTAAAATAGTAAAAATCGCTTCCCTTTTCAAATAAGAAAGAATAAAATATTACAAATGTATTTTCATTAAGGGGATACTGTAGCCGTCCGCGGTACTAAATTTTTGTAAAAGGATTTCTTCGTATTACTTTCATAGATTTGCAAAAAATTTTACAAAATGAAAGTACAGACATTAATATGTGTGCTGAAAATAAAAAAAAATTATTAAAAATTTTTTTTATTTTCAGCATAAATACTACCGAGCAGACACATATTAATGTCTATACTTTT
>VBVR01000284.1:0-59543 GCA_011638315.1 Tetramorium parvispinum | reverse complement strand
AATTTATCACAAAAGGATTAATAAAAACTTTTATCTTTTTTTATATTTTACTTTATTATACAAAAATTTACATTTTAATAATACATTTTCTATATTATATTTATTAAATATTAAATTATATTATAAATTATATTAGCATAAACTCTGAGGTGGTTTAAATTTTAATTATATTAGATTAATAAAAAATGATAATATAAAAAAAGTATTTTACGTGCAAAATGCAAGTATACAGCCATGGCGGCGAATATTCCAGTATAGATGTACGGCTTCTTAGTTATTTAAATGTGGATCAGTCGACTCCGTACTTGTCTTGATATTAGGATCTGAGTTGAGAAGATAGTCACGAATTGACCTTCTCTTAGTATTAGAAATTTACTGCTCGACCTCCCTTAATCAGATCATCCAACTACTGCGTTTCGCATAATTGAACCGGACAAATTGATTTCCGTGTCCGGAATTCGTTATTTCTTCTTCCTTTTTCCTCCCCATAGAAATCGAAATGTAAATGTATACTACTTTTGCATTTTTGCAAAGAATTCTTTTCTATGATGAGAAAAAAGAATGATTATTAAATTCGATATAGAAATATACGTGTAAAAAACATGTATGCAATATATTATGACGATTAACAGTATCAACAAAACAACATAAAATATTTAGAAAATTATTGCTAAACGACATAAAAAGTTTAAAAAATATTTGTAATGCATTGGAACCAGAATTTCGAAGTATTAAATATGGGTGTGTAAATTTGCCCTCCCCTCTATCCGCTCAAGTATTAGAATCATGGTTCTGTCTTGAGTTCTGGATAGCTTAGGCTTAGAACAATACGAAGAGTTCTTGATAGTTTTTAAAAACAGTCGGCGATTTAGATAATAAAAGTGAAGTTTGAAAAATGGAGGACCAAGTTCACGATTTCTAGAAAGAATAGAAAGAAAAAAATTTGAATACAGTTCTGCAGCATTCAAGTAAAGTGCCGAAACACTTTTTAAAAACTATCAAGAACATTTCGTATTGTTTTAAATTATCCAGAACTCAACTGTGATTATGTTTGAGATTTTTGTCGATGCCATCTATCTGTTCCAGGAGTAACATTATTAAAAACTTATCGATAACGTATTTACTATCAGTTGCTATTAAAAAAATATTTTATTTAGTTATAACATAAAATTATTTGTGAACAAATGCTGATTAAACGCAATTAATTCTCATAGAATATGTATTTATCTGATTGAAAATATGATATTACCCACTGACGATAGAATCTTATTTACTGGCAGAAGTTATATAGATAGAATTATACAGAAAATGTTAATAACTTTTCTTATTTAGCTTCAAAAATAATATATAAATTAAATTTATATATATTCCTTTTATTTTATATTATCATGATAGTGCAATTTCTTCATGTTCAGATTGAAACAAGAAAGCATATCAATCGATTATTAAATTATTTGAATGATTTTTTTCAACAGATAGAAAAGAATTAGGTATTTGTATCGATAATTGCAATTGAGTATTGCAAATGTAAAAAATGTAAAGTAATTAGTATTTAAACAAATAATTCTTATGTCTTATAATATTCTCGTAATATAATATAATTTCATGTTAATAGTTTTAAAAGTTTAAAAATTTATAATCGAAATACTAAACTAAACCTTCAAGAAATTCTCAATCTTTCTTCAAGATCTTAAAGAGTTAATAAGTGTGAATAGAGATTGTATGTGAACATTTTAGGCCTAATAGGGATGGATAATATATGCATAAGTATACTGGTAAACACTTGAAGCATATCATGTAAGCTTTTAACTTGTCGACAGTATTGCTCAGAAACAGCTTAAGTAATAAGGTACAAGATGCACATACGAAGGGAGGATAGGGAAAAATTGCTTGGGAAGGCTACTTTCATAGATATTTGCATAAGTGGCTTCATCTAAAATTTGATGAAGGGAGCAGAAGGAGTACTTTTGAAACATGTCATCTTATCTTGATTAAGGATTAAAGACAAAACCATCAAATATTATATCATTGATTTTAGTTGTCGTTATCTTTAACATGGTACATATATTAAATAATAAAAGAGAAAATGTCTTAAAATTAGAATCTTAGAAAAGTATAGAGAAAGATAGGACATATAATGTTTTGAAAATAATACATGGGACTATTTTTTTTCTACGAGTTTATTATAAATTTATAAAAATAAGTTATGTACAACTTCCACATATGCACCTGTGCATAGGATAATTCTCTTACTTATTAGTCCCAAAATAAATTACATTTTAATATTTTAATACCACATTTTAAATCGTCTTTTGTCACAGCAGTTTTTAGCAACTATTTTCTTTTAGTCCTTGTAAATCTCTTATGGCAATAAGGATTAATTTAATGTGAGCATTGGTTCTTGCAATCGCTTTCCGTAAATTCTTGATTTGTTGCTCAAGTAGTTTGATTCGTATATTTATAACAACTAAGGCTTCCTCCAGAGTGAATTCAACATAATGTCCCAAACCTACATCCAACAAGATCTTAGAAGCATCTGGAACATGTGCTTGAATAAAAAAATTATTTCCAATATCAACTTTGGTTTTAAAACCGGTTTTTTCGACGTTTGTATTTTGAAACGTCGTTATCACTGATTTTAGTTGCAGAAATTCGGCGACATCAGTATTCTTAGCGTCAAGTTTTTCGGCCAATTTTGCAAGATCAGCTTTCAGCACGTCGTTTATAAAAGTCTCAAATTTTAAGACTTTTCGTTGAATTTGTGGATCCATAATTAATTACAGGCCCTCGTTCTACAAAATATAAAGAACGAAATTGGATGAAATATACAACAGCTTGTTTGTAAAGAGATTTAATATAATCGCTCGGAAAAATATGCACAAGTAATCGTATGATATAACGCATAGTATGGAGTCCAAGGTGAGGAATGAAGAAAATAAAGTATCAAAAAAAGTACGTAAAATATACAGAACAATCGAACGTCGAACATAAGAACAGGTTATGTCACACGTAACTACTTCACATGTATGTAAATATCATTTGCACTTTATCTTATGATGACGATAAGGTTACTCACATTATTGGGCTTAGATTAAAGTCTACTAAAAACCATAGAAAATCGAATTAATAATCGAATAAATACTTCTTCTACTTCGATCGTGTATGGTATTATGCGACATTTTGATCTAGCGGATTTAGTCACAAACAATAAATTTAACGAGCTGAAGCAACAGCTGCTAAGGAAGATCCCGACGAGAGGGATATAATTCATCGATTTTTTAAATTAAAAGATATTTGTTTAAAAAAACATTCAATTCTTGTTTTATACAAAATATATGCATTTTATTACTTAAGTGCTTTGATGTAAATAATGTATTTTTTATGACAAAATTTATATGTATATGATAACCTATCTGATATTCTATAATAATTTGATAAATTCATGCATCCAAAGTGAAAGTTAAAGTCAAAAGAAGTTATTTGTTTATATTTGAGATTAATACTAGATATTTTTAATTTTAATTTCTGATAAGATTATTATTAATGTTTTGAGAAAATCATACATTATCAATGTTGAATTTGCATCAGTTTCGAATTCCGTAAAGAATCGAAGATAATTACAAGATTAAATGTCCACTTTGCCGAAGATCATATTTCATACTTTTTTTCCAATAACTTCGACACGATATCGGCAATATATCGTCGGTAGTCTTTTGCATAATTTTATAGGATGCTGCTCGATTATATAGTATACGCACAGCGTACCCGTGCGTAGCACCTGAATTGGAAGGTATATAATAACCGGTACTTACGACAACCACACACAATGTTATGGGAAGTATTCTGCATATATATATATATGTACAGTTATATATTAAAAAATATCCTAAAGATTCCCGAATATGCTAATAATCTCAAATTGCTTGTAAGTTAACACTTTGCGTTCCGCATATTTTCGCACAACGTTAATAATTTACTTTGCGCATCATAGTTTTAATTCACACGTGAACTCATATGCGTGTATCATATTTATTTGTGCATATTAAAAAGAAATACATTTTAGCATAATTTTACTGTTACTGCCAACGGCGTTGATGTGTGGAGTAGAACATCAAAACGAAAGTTGATCTATCATTTCGATCGATTATTTTTAAATCGTATGAACGATATTCCACTATGATTGGAGTCAGTTTACTTACTGCTTATATTTTGTTGCTTATTGTAAATAATCCTTTAAAGCTAAGGGGGTTAGCACTTGAAATGCAAAGAGTTAAGTTTACATGAAATTACACATCGTAGTTATAAAGTTATAAAGTTACTATAACTACACGATATTTGTAAAAGGTATAAATATATACGTAATCACACCGTGTCACGCGCGATGTTGGTTTTTTACGTTCCTTCATTTACTTTCTCGTTTGCAGTAATTAAAAAATTGTACATGTAATATCGTTGTGTTTATCAAACAGTTACGAAACAGATTTTTTAAATCAATAAATATATTAAATATTATTTTCGATGTACGATAATGTAATGATTAAATAAATAAACATACACACACACACACACACGCGCGCGCGCGCGCATGCACACGGTTGTATGATAATTATTATACAACGGCATATTATTTATTTTGTAATTTTTTGTATTCTGGCAACGGCTGATAATTCTTCGGCATATAGAAAAGTATGCGTGATACGATAAGAGATGATTTGGGAAATGAACTAAGAAAAATGAATATGCATGGATTGGGTCGACAACGACTTATCTTTGAAAAGCTGCCTGGTACGGTGCATTAATATCGCAAGATTTCTTGTAACTAATTTGATACGGTGGCTACGGCGAAGTCAGAGCCCAATAGCCGATTTAAATAATGAATGCACCGGTACATGTGCAACCGGAATGTTCTCTTTTCTGAGAAATAAATTATTTGTGCTAGTGAAATATAATTGCGGAAAAGGCGACCGTTCGTTAATCATTTATCATTTTTTCATAGCGACGCGATTTTATTACTTTTCGTTAACTTGTCATTTGCTTGATTCGAACGAAACATGTTCCATTTTAACAACGACGCGCAAAAAAAGGCCAGACAATCTCGCAACGCGTTTCGCTCACGATGTTCTGCCATGACTTAGCGAAGTATTTTCAATATTCGTTTTGGGATTGCTCGATATCGAGGTTTTGTTCTGTCTAAAAGCCACACCCATACATACACATGTTTAGCAGATGTCTGAGCAGATACATTCGCGCAGATTAGTAGTGCATCTACACGGTACAGTTTTTCTTTTTACAGTCAATTCTGTCAGGTAGCCTCGGCGTCAATAGATGAGGCCAATCGTGATCCGTTTAAGTAAAAAAACCCGTGCAAAACCTTTCGATCCACATTCATGCGCAACGGCCGATAGAAGTAAAGACTGCCTCAATATTGTTTTGCTTCGATATTGTTATATTTTATCGTCCACTTCCATTCCGCGGCAAAATGATCATATGCCAGTGTCAGTGACTAGCATTCCCGGTGCATTCATATGACGAGATTTCTTTAATGATCGTTGATGATAATGTGACGGGTGTCACCATTAATTTTTGATAAATTTGTTAGATAGATTTGTTATATGACTCCATGTATAATGTATACTTACATATTTTTATGCTATAATTTATAATTATCTTTCGAATAAGATTTAAATTTTTATAACTTTTCTAATAAAAGTATTTATCTTATATAAAAGGTACAGTATAATTTAACAAATTAATCATCGAGATTTTTAATTCCGATTTTCCAAGATATTTACACGCGATATAATTACGATTTTGTATAAATAATTGTTCTGTTCAGTTTTATATACTTCTGTTCAGCGGAAGATCAGCGCATCTCACAAAATAGCACTATTAATTGCAGAAGCTAAAACGCGATAAAGTATTCATCGATAAAATAATGATGTCTAAGCTTCCATTCGTGACAAAATTTATAAATTTGCATATCAGTTCGAGTGCACAAACAAAAGTTATGGCAAATTCCGGAGCTAATTAATTGGACCTACCGCCAGCCGAGAAGACACTGTTACTGATGAACCGATATCGCGTCGGAAAGTGCGTTGCACACATTCTTTCACGGCCATGGCATTCAGGGCCGCGTGCAGATTTCATGGACCTTGTAACCGGTATCCAAGAAAACACCAACATTTCCTTTTCTCGCGTTTTCACCGACGACATTAAAGGCGTGCATATTATACCCGCTTATAAGAATTCCGTCGTTTAATTTCCTTGATGCGCAATTCGCGCAAGCATAGAGTAACGTAGATATATCCCTTTCGCCCTTTTATGAGCACCATTGCGCACCAAGATTGCTTGTCAAGGCTATGTCTGACAGTATCAGCGATATAACTTGATTTACGTCGCAGATAATATTTTAGTTGTGCTTTTGGCGATTTCATAAATTACTAATGTCTCATGGTATGCTTTTTGGTAAACTAATTAAACGTAGTAGGGGGTACGAATTATTCGGTCTTTAACTCTTCCTATAAAAGGAGATCTCCAAAATACCATTGAGCTCGTTGGACATAAATCGCTTTTTATGGTATATTATAATTACGGAAGCGGTTTCTCCGGTCATTGGATCTTAGATCTAAAAGGTAGTATGATTTATCATAAATTGATAATTCTCCTTAAAGTTTTTATTACCGAGTAAACCGGACGTTAGTTCATATCGCAATAATTTCCTTTATGTTCTATATTATAATTCAGAATTATAATTTATTCCATATTTAGTATATTTCGATATATGTAAGATATCTATAAGAAAGTATGTCTCTTGATGTCCATTATCATCAATATTACCAAGAGCCAATTGCCCAATCTATATGATTCGGCAACGTACATGCCGAAAAGAGGCATTTTTATTTTAATAAAGGAATAACTAAATTATATAAGAATATTATACTAAGAATATTTCTCGATCGCTTTAATGGTACATTCTATCATCCTGTAGAGAGATCAATATCAGCGATGAGCGCCACAGGCAAATTTTTTTATATACTTTTTCGAATCGAAAGACCGACGGCACTGCCCCTCTCTCAAGCGAGGGGTAGCATCGTGCCTGCAACAATATGTAATGGTATACGTGACCTGCAAATATACACGATGAATGTGTATACGTATACGTGTGATGTGCATTAAGTGGAAACGATGCGGTGCGTGCGGCAAGTATATCGTAACTGAGCATAAGTTACGCAGATTCACATATAGGCCTATAAAAGTTGCAACGTTTAAATGTGGCGTCTCGGGCATAAACCAGGGATAAGCGTACTGCTTATACAGTGCAGAAATACTCCACGGCCTGGAATACGATGCTGTAGCGCTTTTACGTCTCCGAAAGACGGCCTCGTTCGCATAGCTTTCCCGCGGCGAGAGAGTCGGATAATATCGTCTCGTGCGCCGATCGTGTTGTCTTTCAAAGACGAAGATCGCAACTATCCGGATCGACGGCGCACGGCGCTTAGAATTGGTAAGATCCACTTTAGAACAGGATCGAGAGGAAGGTAGACTCGGCGATCATGACGAAGCGCAAAGTAGTATTAGCGTGGTGGTCTGTCATGCAATCGAATATCTTTGGATCAATATTTCGCCTTTTGTTGAACGGTCGAACCATTTGTCAAACGAATGTAATTTCTAACCGTCGAAATACATAACAAATAAATTTATAATTCTCATTTATCAGAAATTTATATTTATCGAATCTATTTAGTCTCATATTTATTGTTCAATGTTTTGGCACTTAGAAAGTAGTAAGTATATTTATTTTGAAATTATATATTGTGTCATATTCTTATATATCGTTTCCCACTTTATAAATTTCTTAAATAAATGAATTATTATTAATTATTATAATAATCATGATATGAAGTATTTGATGGTTTTTCATTTGTGACAACAAAGAGAGAAGTTCTCTCTGATTCCATCAGATGCAATAATGAAACGCCATGACAGTTTGTACCACGTTCAGTTATTATCGTTGTTGTAGCAAGATGAAATTTCACCATGCTACTTACTGCCCGTAACGGTCTCCATCTGCCATCGCCATAATTCGTGTCACCGCTGATTCAAATGTAGTTTCTGTTGATAGCAATGAAGATCTGCGCTAGACCACAATTGCAATCCTTTCGGCATTGCAAGGAAAGATATAGAAGATATTTTTATTTTAATTTAATTTTAACTTTAGTAGTATATTAACATGTAACGTGTAAAGTAATAATTTTTATTATTTTTTTGTTCACATTTTATTATATCTTGTTGATCTGACAAATTATGGTATCCAAATTAAAAACATTTATTTTATTACACAATAAAGTTATTAAATATTCTTAAAAATGATAGGAATAACGAGATTCATTAAAATTAAAAGTATTAATATGATAATATGACAATATTAATGACATAAAACAATAAGTAAGACAAACATTTTAATTGAATGATAAATGATTAAATATGCTTAAAAAGTTAAATTTTTCAATAAATCGATATGCTAATTTATGAGCTAAATTAAGTATTAAGTAAGGATAAACTTTGTATCGTTTTAATGTTAAAGATCATCTGTTCAATTATGTGAAGCGGAATGATATTTTTATCTTTTGATATGAACACATTTTAATAATGTCATATAAAAATGTCATCATATTGAATGTAATCATTAACATAATGTATTTACATTTCACGCAAATACTCCTATATATTTTTATATAACCAACAAAGCTTGCGTGAATTGTGAAAGTTGGATAAATCAAAGAATCATTAATAAGAAATTTAAAACACTAGAAACTAATTCTTATTATTCATTTGATCTCTATTTATTAACTTTTTATAAGAATCATATTTGAAGAAAACAATAAAATAATCAATCGTGTTGCAATTCACACGCGCGCACGCATAAAAGTTAGACTCGCTTATTATAATTATAAAATTTGATATATGGCGCCATCAATTAAGTCGCTATGAAATCTTCATTAGGTGCAGATTAGATTTCCTTAATATCCGCGTACCTTGTTAACCGAAGAGCAACTATTTCTCGCCTGAGAGACGAACGAGATTGAAAAAGAAACTAATGTGACCTCAGCATCGTGTTCGGTCGTATAGAGTATCGGATTTCCCGGTCCAACAAAGTATATAAGTTTCGTTTTACGACGATTTTCGCCGACACGCCGAAAATTGACTTACAAAAAGGACTCCGCAGTTTTCTTATGGAAAAAAAACTTTCGGTTGAATCGTTTGAAACTTTGTAAGAAAACTTAGTTCTTATACTAATCAAAAGCCATAATAGGCACCAAAAATGAAGATGAAGACGTTTTTGAGATAAGTATGGTTAAAAGTTAGAAAAATGACCGTTTTCCAGGTAGCGGCGCATTCTTTTGCCGCATATTCGCAGCCTTCTTACTGTTTCCTTTTTCATGGCATGTCTTGTTTTATACTTTTTACTCTGTCCAGAACGCACGTACCTGAGTTCGACCAACACTCTCCCGTATTCGTCTTATTAAAATCCTTGCGCCGCGCCTGACAAGTTGTCTTGCAGCAATATTACTAGTTACTCACTCGGTAGACCAGGCAGCTTGCAAATGCTTCGAAATAAATCAGATAAGAATCGACTTTTGGACGCGATGAGAATTAAAAAATCTCTGTAATTTAACTTGTATCGCCATTACCAAGTTTTATAACGAATCTGTAATCTGCATTTATTTTAATTCTTACCGAAATATATGTATATGCAAAAAGAACGCTCGCTATCTACGACATAGAGTGATATGGATTTCTAGATATTTTTTATTCGTGTTTTTATTTTTTTATTCTTTATAATTGTTCGCAAATTATTGAAAAACTCTTTAGAAAACTTTGCTGTTTTTCAACAGCAATGAATGTCACATAAAAAAAATTACTTCATTTATTCTACTATTAATTATGATCTATTAATTTCCAAATTAATTTTGCAATCAAAGGTAGTTTAAAAATGAACTATATAATATGACAATGACATATGTATATGTATATATATAGTTTTATCTATGCTTGGTTATAAGGAAATTTTGGAAACGTAATAAAAGCATAAATATTATACTTATTTTTAATAACTATAATAATTTAATAACTACTGTTTAATTTAATTTATTAATCCAATCCATTGTCACAGCATGTCACATTTTCGTTTACGTTACCCACGAAAAGAGTTCAAGAATGGACAGAATACCGTCTGTTATTACAATGCATATAATTCACTCGAGCTGTACAATGGCCTTTGCATTAATACAGATGCCTGTATCACTCTCTTGTGCTTAAAAAATCATCTGTATAATAATAGTAATTTTCATAAAACCACTGAAAACGGTTGAAAAACTGGCAAATGCAGACAGTGCTGCCTCGCATTCGTCGCTTTCTTGGACGAGTGAACTTTGTAAGCTTCTATCAGTGGTTGAGAGAATGTGACACGAGGTCTGTTGGAGCGGTTAAATAAGTGCTACGGCGAAATGGGAGTGAGAGAGTGAGTGAGTGAGAGAGAAAGAGGAGGGAGAGAAAGAGAGAAAGAGAGATAGCGAAAAGATGGAGGAAAACAAGGACAAGAGAGAGACGATGAATAGAATCTGTAACTTTAGACGATACCTAAGCACACACATATGTACAATGCCAAAAGATTTTTTAACGTTATTTTTAACAAAAACTGAAAAATGAAATATGCATTACAGTCACAAATATTTTCATTCTCTGACGTTGAGTTAACAAATATGAGAAATTTTTGTTTAATGCTATATAATTGAATTATAAAGCGTTTCTTTTACTTTGAAGGAAAAAACTTGAATAGTATAATATGATACTTTTGTTTTTAGGGTCACGAAATTACTCGATATTGCGGCTACGGCGATGATACGTATCTCTCAATATGTATGCGAATACAGGGTGTCTCAGTATATATGGCAAATTGCCGTGTCATTCATTGCCTTTTCATGTAAAGTATACTTTCGCAAAAGTTCAACGTTACAACTATCCAATCCTCTCAAATGCTTAGTGCAGTAAGATAAACTGTTTATCTTTACTACTTTTAGGTCTTTAGGTCTTATCTAGCTCGCCGCTTAGTCTTAAACTATTAACGGTTTATGAGGAAGAAACTTTTGAGGGGAACATAGAAATGTGGTGAGTTTATTATCTAAATATTAGGATATGAGAAATAAATAGATACGTATAAAAAGACATTACAAAAATTTAATAAATATAATATCATTAAAAATTAAATATTTTTATTTGAAATGAGAGAGGAAAAGCCTACTCTCTCTCTCCCTCTCTTTCTCTCTCTATTAGAGATTAGTGTAATATCTTATATTTTTTACTTCTTACATAAAATAATAGAAATATATTTGAACAACAAAATATCCATTTATTTATGTTAATCTAGTATATAATTGTGCTAACTGGGAAATAATATTTTATTACATATAATAACGTAGTATATAATAAAAGTGAGAACAAATTTAAATGAAAATTTAAGAAATTAAAAATTTATTTAGCATAATTTATTTAATAAAGCGTATCAACAATTCCGTTTGTGTTACGAGACTCTAATTATACAATTAATGTTATCAATATTCAATTTTATGACTACAACCTGAATAGAATGACAAAATAGTAGTCGGCATTCATTAAATTACGAAACCAGCGACAACGCGAATAAGCTGCAAAATTTTTATGTTTGCTGGAATTAGATGATATCACGGCTAATTATTACATTGAAGTTGTTAACGGTATTGGTAATTATAAATATTGCGGTATTTAAAAATACAAACCTGTTTCTGAGTTCTCGAGAAGGCAGTGTGAATAATCATAATTTAACTCGCAAAACGACTTGCTCATGAGAAATGTTATTTTTTTAATTTTTCTGTTTAATGCGTTTTGTAAAATGCATCATAAAGATAATAATTAATGTTGATACATCTTTAATGTCAAAAAGCGATTGTGCGTATTATATCAGTTTTGATGCAAAATCATATATATTGTATAAAAAATTGGTATAATAAACTTAACAATCATTATTGTTTATAAAACTATATAATAAGAGTGCTCCATTTATGCTACTATATGCAAGCTATAACCAATTAGAAACAATGATTAGAAATCGTTTTACATAAATGATTCCGCATTGAATCAGACATATCATACAATGATAATTGCGTATCATCATTCGCTCATAAATGCAATATGGATTATATTATCGTAACTGCTACAGTAATAGTGATAAGATATTTTAAAAGCTAGTAGACATAGCGATATTTGCCAGGGTCATGGAGGGATCATTAAAAAAATATAATCATGCCATATATGTACGAGGCTTGATAAAATAGCGAATATTTTGTCGATAAATTTGTGAGAATTATCTGTCTTTACTGACTGCTTACGCAAGTCATTTATATCCGTTATTTATATCGTAAAATATATATATACACATACACACACACATACACACACTCTCTCTCTCTCTCTCTCTCTCTCTCTCTCTCTCTCTCTCTCTACTATAATACAATTTCCATTCTAAAAATACGTTAATTTGTATGATGTCACACTAATACATCCAAAAAAATTAAATCCAGATTGTGCGAGTCTTTCCACTTTGCGTCTCAATGATCATGCTTTATTGCGTCTGACATGCAAACTGTGCAATGGTCGATGCGACCAAAATATATTTCTATGGTCTCGAAAATAGTTTATGAGAGACTCCGTAATGCTATACTTTACGTACTTTGTGTTGATGGACACACGCATACGTGGATACGCAGCGTTTTGGGCACGTGTGGTAAAGCACGATGCGACGAGATCGGATACGATCTGATCGGCGACCTGCTATTTCTGCCGGTACAGTCTTTAGCAAAAGACCGGTGAAGACCGAACTGTGTGTGTGACTAGCAGGTTTGCCAGTGTTCCTCGACTACGTCATAAAATATCATTTTATCGCCAGCCGGCGGTGATATCCGATACATAGAATGTTGAATCAATTGCTTTCATTAATAAAGCTTAAAGGAATCCCAACGTAAAATTTTTTACAATAAAATTTATATTCGATAAACATTACAAACTTTTCTTGGAAATGTAATTTTATTAATTTACATTTGATGCAATTTATTATATGTGCGGTAAATTTAAAGTAAATAGAAAACGTTATATTTTGTAAATTATCTTTAATAATATTATCTATTAATCATAAAAAAGTTCTTATAACGAATATACCAATCTTTATGATTTTGATTCACATGAAAAATATAATATATAAAATTCAAAACTATATTAGATAAAAATCTCTGAATTTTTATTTTTTTTATTACAAAAACGCATATTATAAGTTGCTAAATTAGAGGTTTTAATAACTCAAATTAATTATTAAGAACAGAATAAAAATAATAACACATCATTTTTTTATTACATTTATTTAATACACATTCGCAAGTTTAACAGGACAATTTTTATTACGTACTTTGAATGCCAAAAGAATTTTTCATTAAAAGTAATATGATTGGTAGCAATGTATCTGATTTATTCTTTATAATTGATAAATACGATTATAGTAAAAGGTATAATACAAAATAATATTTAATTAAAAATAAAAACGATACAAAGCCTTGCTAAACGGTTACATGTCAACTAACAGATATTTTAAGATACTTACCATTTTTTCCTTTTACAACCCATTTTAGATACTATTCAAACCCTGATCGTTGCGCTTTTGCACTGTTAATAATACATTGTAGAAATGAAGCTTACACTTTATCATAAAACGAATTTTTGATAAAATAGATAATTGTCTCATTTCGTATTTTTATTATTTTTTAAAATATTTTTTATTCTTCTGCAAAATATATGCTAATGAACATCAGACGTTGAATATATTTGATATCGCGAATATTTCCTACTGGTATCACTCAAGATACGATTCTCGACATAAGTTGTCCACAATACATCGAAATATATCTATTATCGTATACATTAAGGAAAGCGGAAAGATGAGCGATGTATTCTTGGCCGAAATTCATCTCCGAGCGATGCGCGCAACTTGCGGAGCAGGTATATGTGAGTGAGTGCGTGCGTGCGTGCGTGCGCGATCGTGGAGCGGTTTACACGCACGTGTACATGAAGCGGTGGTAACACGAACGTGGCAGAAACACGCAGTTCGTTGCGATATGCGTACACCCGAGGAGTTGCATGCCGGTCGTTTATGGGTAACTAAATACGGCTGGAGGGAAAGAACGAACGGGAGCAAGAAGGAGAGCAACTCTGTAGAATCATAGGGAGTAGGGAGAGTGAGCCAGATAAAGAGACTGGTAGAGAGATCGGGAAAGAGGAAATGAGATGATGAAATCGAGTGGAAGAGAGAAAGAGTAATATCTAGAAAGAAGATGGAACACAGAAGGTGAGGAAGAAGAAGAAGAAGCAGAAGAAGAAGAAGAGGAAGAGGAAGAAGAAGAAGAAGCAGCAGCAGCAAGGAATGAGAGAGATGACATGATAGAAATGAAACAGAGAGAACTAAAAAGAGAGAGGAGAAGGGATATAGCGTTATATTTTTCATTTTTATTTCTTTTTTTTCATATCGCCACCGAAGAGTTCATAAGCAGCAAAATACCAAAGTAATACTCGGCATGCACGCGAGAAACGCGATAAATCGATGAGTACCAATGCACGAAAAACTCCGGGAGCAGGTTCATCGAGAGGGAGAATAGAGGTGCTCCATTTTTTTGATCATCGCGTGTCGCGCCAAATGCGATTAAATCGCTCTCCCGCGTTTCAGAGGGATTACTGTACTGAGAGGGAATATTTCATGTTATCAGGCGCGGTGTATATGTAGAGATATATGAAATTCTTGTTTTTCGGGAAAAAATGATCAATTGATTTTACGGTTATGGCCGTTTTACGATTGTGAATTTAAAAAGGTTATAATTAAAATTATGAATGTTTGCATTTCGAAAGATTGTCAAATCTTTTGCATTTCGGTATAACACGAACGAAATATTTTAAATTGAGATATAATAGCCTGATATACGTTTTATTGCCGGATTTACATATTTTTTTAAAATAAAAACGGCATTATGCTAACTTAAACAGTTTCAGAATTGACGGACACATGTCACGTCAGTTGCTTTACATCGATATAGCTGACGCGCATTTGCATAGGGAACAGTGATTACGATCACATAGTATTCGCTTACATTAGTGCAGTAGAACGTATAATAATTTCGTCATGGGCAGATAGTTACCGCATTACAATTTAGATAATCGCGAGCAAAAACGGAATAATTGTATTCGCATCACACGCTTATATTTATCGCTATTATTCATGTAATTTTTTTGGAAACATCAAAGTTAATGCAATACTTTCGAATGAAAATAATCGATGTTATTATGTGACTCGAAAGAGCAAATGACAGAAAAATTTATATGTGTAGATATAGAACGTTTGTCACTCGCTGCCTTCGATAAAATAGTACACTACGGTTGTTTTCATTTCAAGGCATTGAGTTTAGGAATGCATTGCCACGTTTCTCTTAAAAGTTTCACTTAAAATCCAAAGTAGACAGAGTAATTTTTTATCTCGTAATATTTTCAGAGGAGAAATAAAATATTTTACAATACTATCGGAAATTATTTGTGCAAGAACATAACATAAAAATGAATATAATGTAAAAAAATGTAAGATTGAGAATTTTTGAAAATTTAAATAATCTATTTTTTAATGCATCATTTTGTTACTGATTCTTCATAAAACTTGTAATGTGTAAGTGCATAATTCATAAAAACCAGTTAATCTGTTCGATGTTTTCATTCAAGTTTTACTGATATAGAATTAACAGTCGTCTATCTCAAGTTACAAAGAGCAAGGTCGACAGCTAATTATCACAATGCATAAGTTATCCAAGGTTCAGTTACTCAGGAGACGAGAAACAGCTGTAATTTGGCTACTTCTTTTAAGTACTATCATAAAGCAGGTAATGTCCGGTCAAGGTCGCTGACTGGGGGTACTGCAGGGCCGAATATACAGACATTCGTATCGACTCGTGGTGCAACGCTGACTTGTTTTGGCAAACTTATCCGCAGAATAATCCCGGCAGTCTCTACTGTTCCTCATGTCCGTAAGGTGCTCCGGTTCTTACGAATTTTACGTAAATGATGGCGTGCTAACCGACCTGGTAGCAGAGTCGGTTGCCCAAGGCGGCGAATTAAACCATTGACGCCCACCGGCAACTCCGGTTACCATGCACGATGTTAGGCATCGTTCACACAGAGAATGTCGCCTCGAATACGATAGTAATTCTAGTAATTATTCATCATCGAGATGATATTTATTTTATCTTTTCCATCGATTGATTGAACAGTAGGCTGAACTGAGATTGAAAACGGACCATATCTCAGAAATAATGATCCCTACAGCTGCGGTTAAATATCCCGTTCATATGCAAAAATAATCAGCTTTGCGCAACGATCGAAGATCGAATATGTATAATATAATGTACCGAGCCCGCTTGAAACACGGCCCGGATGATATTAACATTAATGGGAACTGTTATTAATGCTGATGAAGTTTGCGAAAGGGCCGTTCATTTACATTCGTTATACTATCTCCTGAGAGAATCTAATTATTCGCGATTCTCCAACTCCTGATGCCTAACGACGATTCTACCAAGCCCCGAATACTGATAAGCGTATCCGCGTTCTTCGCATTAACTCCGCTAAAGATTACTTTTCAAGAACGGACGAAGTGATTTTGGTTCAAGATACATTCTTGATCAGGTCCCTTCAATTAGTTACACATAAAGAGGGACCTGCTTTTAATTAAGCGCCAATTGAGAAATCGTCGTCAAGAAACGGCTATAAGAAGCGTCGGCTGCAGGTGCATCGCAACAGTCACGGAAGAACCTGTTTCACGTGTCGAATTTAATGTAAGAAATAATTGGGTCTTCTCAAACATTTGCGGATTGCATACAAATAGTTGCGTTTTCCGTCATCAGTATTCAGTATGAGTGCAGCTTTCTCACCACGTTAAAATGTCTTGCAAAATATTCTTACATTATGTGTGTGAAATTGCTGAAATTTTAGATTTACTATACATGGAGATTTATAGCACCAAAATTACTTATACTTCTTTTACTGATAAATATTAATAATAACATAATTATTATAGTGATTATTATTATATAATTGCTTACAGTGATGTCTAAGAATTTTCTCAATAATTAGTAGCATTTTTATTTGGATATAAATTCAAAATTATTACCTTTTGATCTACTACTCGATTCGTAAATTGAAAGAATTATATGACTCGTTAAGTAAGATAACGATTAATTCGTTGAAAAATGCTATTATAATTATTATACGATACTTTTTTCAAGTATTCCTCCTCGTATTGAGAAATTTCTTGAATATTTCATATAATTATTCAAAATAGATGCCAAATGATGTTTTTCACGGAAATTAAATATCGATGTAGTTTGCAAATATATTAGAATAGTAGGCATAACAAGTGTATATAGATCCGCCTTAACGGAATTACTTGCTTGTTAATATTGGCTTTGCGATGTTTTTCTTGAACAGAAATACACGTTAATGCCGTGTCTGGGTATTTTACGTTGCAGATCACGGAGCAATTTAATCGACGCGTACGCACCTTTCTTTTACTTAATTCAGTCCTTTTATGCTTGTACCGTGTTTCATTGCTTCGCCCTTCTCCGGCTACTCGCTTATCCTGTTTATATCGCATCTCTGAGAGTGCAGTGGTGAGAGTCAATTCTTTTTTATTTGTGCTTCTGCAAGATGATGTTTATGCTGAGCTTTTTTTCATCGTATCAACTCACGCGATATCGAAAAGAATTTTTAAAACGCAACGTAATATTTTTCGCTGCTCTTATTCTTCGAAATATTTTTATAGAGATAACAAATGTTTCTTTAATATCTAAGTAGATATTTAATATCAAAATATTTATTGAAGAATAATCAAAAATAGATAAGTTTAACGTATATTTAATATTTTACTTTAACAATGTAAAAAAATTTTAATGAGAGAAGCAATTTATTGTTTAATTTAAAACGGAACCGAGCCTTCTCAATTTATATAGCATGCAAAATATGATTCTGAATATATCATATATTTATATGAAATTCAGAGTATAAATCAATTGACGAGATAAAAATAGTTTATACAATCGTTTCCACAATTTCGGTCTATACTTTAGCCCATGAATCGAGAGTCGAGAGAAAGTTCTGAAAGATTGAAATCCGCAGATATATAAAAACGTGAAAGTCAGTAAATATGCATGCTGTTCAGTTCGGAACGAGATACTACAAAATACGAATCTTGAAAATGGAAATGAAACTCGATGAAATTACGTATTTTCGCGGATTTTTGATTCGTGCAATCTACAGTAAAAATCATGCGACCGTAGTGATAATCGTTCTCGAATATATCCCGTTATATCTTTGCTCTCCGTTCATCACGCGTCTTAAGCGGAATTTACTTGCAAGTATCTTGCAAAATGTCACGCATACAATGCACACGATTCCTTGTCGGAATGATTCAGTCTTCGTTCAATCACGATCTGACGTTATCTTTTCGGGCTGACCGCCCTGTCGCTGTTACCTGATGGAATGCGCTGTGCCATCATTACAAGCGCGGAACATTTTCAATGGACCTCAAGTCATATCTCGAATCCCCGCCTTGATACTTGACACTCGGATAGCGTGTATGGTTCGATATCTTTTTATATCACGTTTTGCTCTTGTTACCTGTTTCTTACTGTGAAACTTAACTTATTATGACCCTAATATTTCGCTCGTCACGCAACACGCTGTGCCCTGTTATTAAAAATTACACTGCATATCGTGACAAGGCCTATCAAACTTGCTATCAAACGCTCCAAGTTTTTAATAATAGAATTGACTTTATAAAATTTCTTAAAGTATTTGGCCATAATATGCTATATACCAATAATGTAAAGAATCATAATCAAATTTCAAAATTATTAAATTAGAATCAAACAATTATCAATATTTGAAATATCGCAAATATTTAAGAATTGCCCATATAGGATATTTTAATAACAAAAAAAGTCGAGTAATGTAATTTAAAGAGTTGCAATTTTAATATGTAAATGTGTTCTACATGAGTTCAGTTATGTTGCGAAACGGACTGGTCTTGAGTTAAGGTTTTAAATTTAAGGTTTAAATTTTCAAATAAATTAAATCACATTCTAAAGATTATTTTTATACATGTGTATGTACATGTCAAGAAAATGGACGTTTGCACAGAAATGCAGCACAATTTTAATATATTTTAATATGATCATACATACATATAATAATTAGATTAAAATTAAAATGATATAATAAAACTCATAAGATATATAACTTATGAACTATATAATAATTCTGTTACCATCTTAATTATTCGCGATATAAAATCCCAATCCTCCAGTTTTTATGAGACACATGAAAGGCATGAATATTATTTTTTTACTATCGTGTACCCGGTTTCGATGAGATTAGAGTCCCGATTTTAAACTCACCTGTTTTATATCGAATCGAGTTCGGGAAATTTACGATCTTTTTGAGAAACAATTCGATGCAGTCGTCCCGTGCGGGAACACTTCCGGTACTGCGTCGGCATCTCCGGAACGCGTAAAACCCGTTTCTACCGCAAGACTGCGGTTCAATCAGTAAATTCAGCCGCAAGTGGAGTATCAACCATGGCATCGTGTATGTGCATGTATTTGTTCTGTCCGACCGTTGAGTATCGCACTCTGGATCTATTTCGTCGACATTTTACGATCGTTCTTACCCCGCCACATCTCATTCTAAGTCATCTCTGTCATCTCTGAAACCTTTTCCCTTCGATAACCACGGTGCTGACTTTTTTATCGTTCTTTTCGCGATTTAAAACGAACAATATCGCAATAATATGCGATTAAACAAGAAAATAATGACAATAAGATTTAGAACATGGCAAATTCTCGTGTTTTTCTTGCTGTGGATTAAAACATTTTCTACTTTAAGAGCGTACGTAATATTTACAGACGAAAATAATAAATATTTTTTTATCCCGTGCTTTAAATATCACTTCGATAACATATTGCGCTCATAAAATGTTGTTGCTTCATATGTAAGTTCCAAATAGGAATCAAAGAAAAACAGTCGATTTTTAGTAGTTGTCTTCTGATAAAATAAGATACAGATAAATTATGTTGAAAGAAGATACTCGCTGAGAACATGCTTCATGTTATAACAATGTTTTTTTTTAAATAACGTTATCTAATATTATGATGACAGCTATAAATGGCCCTCGAAATTATCTGACAACACTTAATAATGACAATCGTAATGCGAATAACACGAAATAAAATATTCAACGAATTACTAGCAATTGCCATAACGGCTAAAAAATCAATAATAAGTCGTATTTCAAGATACAGACAGACGCGAGACTAGTATATTTTACCATTTATCCGACTATTATGGTGGTGTCGGTCTCTCCGGTTACCTGAGTAAAAAGAATCCTATCGGGTATAGCGTGTGCACGATACATTGCGCGAGCGCCGTACGCAAAGGATATTAAACATAAAAGTTCGTGCATACACATACACATCAAATCCTTTTCTACGGCCAGCTTCGTTTTACGATCGTGAATCATTTTCCACGCGCGAAACATGCCGCACA
The DNA here is from genome assembly GCA_011638315.1 of Tetramorium parvispinum. Taxonomy (NCBI): domain Eukaryota; kingdom Metazoa; phylum Arthropoda; class Insecta; order Hymenoptera; family Formicidae; genus Tetramorium; species Tetramorium parvispinum. The sequence goes on along the minus strand of VBVR01000284.1, from coordinate 38,828 downwards.
TGCACGTACCTTCTTCAATCGAATTTCCTTCGTATGATACAGCCATCTTCAGATTGCATTGTTCGTATTTGCGGTACTTGATGTGTTATACGATTTCTGGTATGCGTCTTGTTGTTGTTGGCGAATTTTTTGAAGATAAAAATTTGAGAGCGTTAGAAATAATAAAAAAAAGCTCCTTATGTTAAATGTCACATAATCGAGATATTTACGATGTCAGACATCCGTAATGTCGTTGTAACAAATAATGTAAATATTATCAATAAACTGCAGTAAATTATATGTTTATTATACAATTCGTTCCCGTGTAGTCATAAATTGATTTTTCTAAATTACTTAGGATTTATTATTTAGGACAGAACCAAAAGAATAAATTCTTATTGAATTTAGAAGAATATAATCGATATATAATTTCCTCTTCTTTGGCTCCTATTCTTTGGTGCCTCTGTTAGACGTATCATTCATTCAGTAGAATCGGCACTAGTTTCACGGCATAGTTCCAAGTCAAATCAGCTGTTCGCCTGTCGACAACCTATTTGCTCGACGATTGACAACCACGAATGAGGATGTACATTCGTAGGTGCGAAACAATGTGATAATTCTCCAGTACATGATAAAATACCTTGAAATACAGATAAGGTATTATACACTATAATTATTATATGTTTATGTGTAGATACGCAGTCCTCTTGTTGTTGCGTGATTTGGCGCTAAACACTATCGTGTCTCTTGACCTTTTCTTTTCAATTCTCCTCTAAATTATTTTTTGCGTCTTATGCAAATATCATAGAAATTCCGAGTTCTTTATCAAATATCCGATTTAGATTATGCGAACCGGTTTTTGTGCTTGCAATAATATTCGAAACACGAGCGTCAATGATCACCAGCGTTCCACCTCTGAAAACGATGTCGTAATGGAAAAAAAAAAAAATGTTGCCATCGTCGAAGTTGTCTAAAGTTCTCAAAGCCATCGTCGAAATACGTTATGTATTTCATAAGTGCAATACAATCTATGCGGCTGATCTCCGTCGGTCGGACAAATTCAATCGTAAAACCTCAATGTTCCGTCCAAAGCCGCGTGCCACCTCCACTCGGTCGACCACTACACCGTCGCGCGAGAGCTATCCCTTCCCAGCCACTCGTTTCCCGCGCGCCGCGCACCCCTGATACGACTGTCGTGTCCGCTATCCTCACCGCAACGTCCTCCCTCCCCGGCGTCACTCGTGGCCAGCATCGTATTTTGCATCGTGCCGCCGCTACCAGCAGACGGAAGGACTTTTTCGCGCAGGCGCAACAGTGTCATATGACGTACGCATCATACTTAAGTGCATGACCCTAAGTAGCGTATATGCTCCACCGAGATACGTGGTGTCGGTTAGGCCCGTCGTGGAAAACAAAAAGTGTTAGGTAGACGACTAAATAATATATAATTATATATAATTCACCAATATTACAATTTAATATCCCGCAGGGTTAACTGATCCACGCAATCATTTGGGCTTATTATTAGCTAAACCCTGCAACAAACACTCACGTACATTTTACATGTTCAATCATATACACACGTTTTTGTAAGAGATAGTGTGCAATTTAAGAAAAAATAAAAGCGAGATACAATCTACTTTAAGAATAATAAGAAGAATAGGAATAAATAAAAGTAATATACGTAATCTATATACGTGTAAAAATGGAGAATAATGAAAGTTGAAACTCATTCTTTTATTTATATTATTTCATTTTAAAGAATTTACTTAGATAGTTATAATAAAGCTTATTAATTTTTTGCGTGATATTACAAGTATCTGGACAGATTTAAGTTAGAATACACAAGTCTACTTTTCATGTTCTTTAGAATTTGTAATTTACATTTTTTAAATTTTATTTAAAGACCTTATAAAACTGAGAGAGAGAGAGAAATCTTTAAGGTAATAATAAATTTATTTCGTTTCTTCCAAAGCTGATAAATTTTATTATTACGTATATATCAATATACACGTTCAAAATACATTTTTTTATATTATTAATATAATAAAAGAAAAATATTTAGAAATGTATGGGCCCCACAAGCGCCCTACGTTCCATCTAAGCACGATGCTGTCGACCCAGTCACGTGATCTCGCTGCACTTGCGATGGAGATGGCCAAGTGGTGGGAAAAATCCCTCTGTCCACTACCCCTGGTTACCAGCGATCTTAGTAAGTTACGGACTGCATGCAAGTGCGCATCGATCGTATTGACGGCTGTCTCTCGGCTGATTCCGACGTGCATCTCGGTTAGCTTCGTTGTTTTTTTTCCCTCGCCTGCGTACTGATCTCGCATGCGTACTGATCTCGCCAGCATCAGTTGGGTTCTTATCTCGCGCAGCGACTTACCGGGACAAATCTCAGAACTGGTTTGAAGTTTGCAAATTTGTTAACTCACGAAGATTTGTCGATGTGACGGATAGAGAGGAAAACACGCGCAAACGAAAGACAGCCATCCAACGACGATAGAATAGTGTGATTCGCGGCGCGAAGGAGAAACGAACTCTTGGACGAAGTGCGCGTGTGCGATACGAGTGCCCGCGGTTTTGCCGCCCGCTTTAATTTTTGCGATACTATTTATCTTTTGCCAGCTTGCATCTTCGTGCTCCTAGATTGAGAATCGTATGGAGGAAGAAAACCAAGACAAATTTTATTAAAAGATAACACTGATTGTGAGAGAAATATATACACATTTTGTATATAAGCGAGTAAAAACACAGAACAAAAAGGTGCGCAACGCAAGGAGGGCGAGACGAGAAAGCGTGCGAGAAGAGTGGCAAAGAGGGGAGGATTGCTCATTTCCGGAGGCGGAGACTTCCTGCCGCGCTTTTCACTTCTCTCTCTTCTTTTTGATTTCCTCCGGTCCCCGTACGATCGCGGAGTGCCTTCGCGACATGCGTGCACTGTGCGCCGCGAAAATACACGTAACGAAATTGCGCAGTGTCACGATACTTCTTTAAAGCGCGGCCACAAGAGCGCGCACGTGTAACGCATCCAGGGTGCTGTGTTAGGACGGCCGCGCGATAACGGACGAATAACTACGCGAGAGAATTGTGCACGCGAGATATACGCGAGTAAGAGGATTCTTCTTGATTGAGCACGCCGCGCCGAGCCGCGCCGAGCCGCGCCGGCGGATCTCGCGTGATTACTAGATACAGTGTTGCTTGCCTGTGACGAGAGCCAGTGGACCCTCGCTCGAACACCGTCAATTTATCCGAAGCCTTCATTATACGGAATAACCACTGAGAGTCAGCGAAAGGGAGACGGAGAAAGAGAGAGACAGATGACAAGGTGAGTTTTTCTATCGCAAAGAATTTGTTATTACGTTTGTATGATTGTAATTGAATGTAGATACTAACTTTGGATAAAACGTTTATTTCTAAAGAAGAAAGCACAATAATGAAAGAGAGCATAAGAACGAAAAGATGGTTAGCAGTTATATATAAATTGGCATAATTACTTTTAAACAATTTTATGTTATCAAAGTGAGAGTTGCTTCGTTCTTGCACGCGCAGCTCTTCACGTAGAGTACGTTTAATACCGGTATTATGACTTTCAGCTACTTTCTCACGAAATAATTTACAACGAAGAAATTTATTACAGTATAATCTAGCATACGTGTTGTGTGGCAATATATTATATGATGCCTAGCTTAAGTGCAGCGATGTTATCGCAGATAAGATTATTGCATAGAATGCTAATTATTGACGTAACATTGTCATTGAAAAAATTATACATTATACATATGCATTTATAAATTAAAAAAAATTTCTTTTAGATTAATTTTTTTGTTGTACATTTCAAAATTATGTTTCTAACAAATGGAAAAAACTACATGGAAAGAGATAGAACGTCTTCTATTGTCACTTGTACTCGTAATGATTATATAGTCGAGAGTATTGGCACATTTCTGTATAAATATAAAGAAATAGAAGATGCACTTTGATTCGAAACAAGTTTCGATCCCGAGAAATTTCGCGCGCAAAATGGTGCAGCCGATTCATTCAAAGCCGCCAAGCCTGCGGCGACATGAAAATTTCAATTGTCTATATGCAAAGAAACTTACAGCTTCATGCGAGCGTTTATATAATTCTGTTTTATTTTATCTTCAGGCGTTTATCCCTGCAAAAGTTATTATAGTTTATGAAGTTAAATCTCGGTCAAATAACTTTAACCGGTTTCGTACGATTTTTTATTCAGTTGCTTATCGATCTCCTGCATATCGTCACCATCGTTAAGAAAACTATAATTTCCGGTCAGAACGATACTCGATGAACGATACTCGAGCACACATACGAGAACGCAATACAAATATTTTTTTAAATATAAAGGTGATTTATTGTATTTGTAGCATTTAATTTGTTTCTTCTAATTCGTAACGTATAAATATACGCTTATGCGATTATTTTATAAATAACTTATAGCTTTAGTATTTGTAAAAAGAAGATATATAATATTATAGACTATATTGAAATTATATTAGAGATTTCTGTAGTACTTTTATATAATTGTAATCACTAATCAAATATTTGTTAATATGTTAAAATTAATATTACAATTAAAATAATAGAATGTTCTGTATTTTATATTTCATAATTAATCATATTCAACTGGTGTACGAATTAATTTGCTTGCAATTAATAATGATAATAATGAAAATGATAGAGTAATTTGCAAATTTATTGAATAAAAGAATTAAAAAGAATAAGAACAGAAAGTGTACAAATCAATAGTCAAAGGTATAATGATGACGGATATTAGAACAAAGTTAAAAAGAAATCTGACAAGTTAAATTAGGCGAGATCTTTCGCGCGATACCCGATATAGTCACTTGCAAAAGTTTTAAGTAAATATGAAATCGATAAAAACGTATATTTTTAATATAATTTCAATACTTTTATATTATCTGAAACTTTTATATTATCTCCGTAGATTCAAGTTAAATATATATTAAATGTATAATAATTGATCTTTGCGTTATCACATACTTTGTTAAGTAGTGGAGCAATAATTAAAATAATTGCATAGTAAAACCCATGAGACGATAATAATGCAAACAAGAATAACGCGTACAAAACGGCAAAAGTTATGAAAGATAATTTTTCACGTTCTCGCAGTTTATTCGAAAGTAAAACTTTCGCGAGTGACTGTACCGATGGCATCTCTGTCTGCCGACGTGCCAGGAAGTCGTTGTTGGTTAAAAAGTCGCGCGAACGGGATACAATGTAACTAGGCAGAGATGTATTTCGCTTCCTACCGCGATGTAGTCACACTCCTCGTTCTATTGCCTATCCAGTCGCAGAGATACGTTTATAGCGATATCGCGGCGTACGCGCGATTTATCTCGAGTTTCTCTCGCGAATGTATAGTATGAATTTACTATGTATAATTGGCGTACAGTGAGATATATTTTTCGTGGAATTTTAATTTTGCAATTATCTACGCGTGCGCGATCTCTAGGTATTATTTATAAATATTTCAGTGTATAGTGTCTGACAATTTTTCTGTCACATTGTCTAAAAATAGGGAGTTGGTAAATGTTCTTTGCAATATGTAATGCTAAATTGAACGGAATTGTTATATGAATTTCTTTGGTAACAAAAAAGTTCAACCGAAAAAAGATGATTTTAGAAATATTCTGAATTTCAGAAATCTGGAAATGTTTTCTCTTAAGAATCGTGAGATAGATTAATAACATTAAATGATAATAATTAATTGCATGAATATATTGTTTAATATTGTCGTTATTTAACCTAAAATCTTGATATTAAGACGCTATTTGAGATTCCTTTATTGTGATTTTGTACTGATTGAATTTTATATTGCCTTTGGTTAACCGAAGTGATAATAAGGGACCGAAGTGATAATGAGTAACCGATTGGTCAAGACATTGTGGAATACATTATGAATTATTATGACTCTACATATTTTAAGTTATCGCGGCCATTATTATCATGACAAAGAAAAGCAATGATCATCATTAATATGATGATCTATGTTATAAAAATTATATCTTGCTGACGGTTTTCAACGTTCGTAACTTACAATGAGTTGATTGTTTCTATACTTGAAAAATAAAAAATACTATAGATCATAATGAAATAGTATCATTAAACACTGTTTTTAAAATTGCAAAAAGAATTATACGTTTATTTATTATAAACTGACGAAATAATATAATTTTAGTCCAATATATTGCAAAGAATATTTATTAATCAGTTCGATTATTTATAACGGGAATTATTTGATATTTAAAAATATAATCTATAATGAATTGATTGTCAAAGATCCACTTTTTTAACTGTTTTTTTAAATTGTCAAGAAGTTTAATGATTTACGGGCGGTATTAAAATATAACCACATATGAAATCTAAGAAGTATGAGAAGATTACGTTTGTTTAATGTCATTACGATTCATTCTAAGCACGATACAGTGTATTCAACTATATTTCAAAGTATAAGACTTTTAATTGCGAGGTATAATAAAAAATATTATTTATAAAGTTTTATTACATTGATTTCTTTAAATATTAATATATAACAATTACACGTTGTAGTAAACTTATCTGCAATTTCGACCTATCTGATGTTTTCTTATTTTCTTAATAATGTACGAAACAGTGTTTCGCGAGTCACATTATTTTTTCAATAATAGTATATTCAGAGTTCTGTTAAAAGTGCAGCACATAAGGCAGGGCATTACCAACACTCTATTGGTGCTTTCTTATGGGAGCAGTAGTAGTGCTCTCATAACGCCTTCTATTGGCAATGCTTTAGTAGCGCTCTCGTAGCGCTTCTCTGGGCCTGTTCTTTTTCGTTGCACTGCTGCACTAGTGCACGAAGTTAAAATGAAACAAACATACTTTTTCTCGTTCTAACTTATTGCACTGGTGCAGCAGTTCAGCGAAATAGAACAGGTCCCCTCTCTCACTAGAGACACTTCTCAAGACGCTGTCGTAAAGTCCTGGTGGCGCTCCTGGAACGCGCAAAATACGCTTGGTAATAAACCAATCGTCACTTTTCTGACCGTGACGATCAGTCTATTAAAAGATAAATAACGATCATTCAAACTTTAAGAAACAAAAGATTGTTTCTTAAAGTTTGCGTTCAAAAATAATTTGTAAATTCATTTATATTGCTTTCTATTTGCCCGATTATTGAACCGTGTCACTGTTTTAAGAAGTTCTAAATAATGAATACCTTTCAGATTCCATGTTTGTTGGAAAAGTATAACGTGTTAATTGGATACGCACCGCGATTCTGTTAAAAATTTTCTATTGCGTTCTCACTTGAGAACAAATGTATTAGCATGTAATTTCTGATAGCAGATTCTGTCTCACTGTTATAAGTATATCAATTAATGTAGACTAATTAATTTGAATGATTATCTTTAATTTGAGTTTATTATATTTGTTTTTTTTTGCTTTTTCTATAAATGCTTTTATTTTTCTATAATGCTATTTATTTTATAACTTACAATTTTATATTTAGTCATGTTTGTTAGAGATTGCTAATTGTATTTCGTATTGCATAATATGTTTTGTATACATCATGCAAAACATTATGCAATACGAAACATATATACTAGAATCGATGTTTGTACGCGGTATACTTTCTACACAAACTTTCTTCATAAAGTTGTACACGGAATTATTTTATATGCATACACAGCTGGTGATACCTACGTTATTTTTCTGCTATTAGAGTGCCTTCTGTAAGTTCTATAAGTGATACTGTACATACTTCATAAAATTATAATTTTCACTTTTAGATAATTTGAGGAAACAAATGGAATAGTTTCTCCTTTGATTATTAATATAAATATTAGTATAATATTTATCAATATTTTATTAATTTTGAAAGTAAATGTATACATATATTTTTATTGCGCATAATTTTTAAATGTGAATTTCGATCTACTTAGGAATAGTTAGCCGTTTTTTTGTATACGTGATTTGCGATCTTTCGTTCTTAGATAAGCTACGAATGTTTAATGAGACGGGTTTTGATGTGTTGTATTTCTCTGGCATATCTTTTACTTCACCTTACTTGCCACGACCATTTGCGACGATGCCAGGAGAAACGTATCTTTACCTTCACGAGGTCGTGACTCCCGTGTCCTTCAGACTTTAGCCGTGTCAGAATTTATCATAATTTTTGTAGAGATACAGAGCTTATCCATTACCCATTTCAGGATCGGGTATCCTTTATCTCGAGACTTGGATACACGAGTAGATCTTACAGAATCTCGTTGTTGCACATATTCCAAAACAAACAGTATATCCGAATACATATTCTTATATTTCGCTTTTCGCCAATTTTAATGATGACTATATCGATATGCATGTAATGTATAATTGTTATTTATCATTAAACTGCGCGAGCACCGCTAGCTTGCTTCCAATACACTATGTGCCGAATCAATTATAAAAATTAATAATTTCATATGAATTATTTCAGTCGATCGAATATTTGATTATTGCCATTTTTTTAAAAAGATGAATACTTATCATTATTTAATTGAAGTAAATAAAAACATGTATTTCTTTCCTGAGTAACGTTTATACAGATCGATCAAATACAGCAAATTTTCGATTAGTTTCTATTATAAATTATTTTGCATCGTGAATAATGTATACAGGCGAAGTATGATTTTATTTCATATGTCATCATCAGAATAATAGAACAAACATTGAATCGCATGTATGTATGTACATACATAGGTACAGCTGATATTATCGTATCATGACTTATGAATTTAGATGTAAGTGTTAAAAGTTTACACGAAATTGTCTTTTTCTTCTTCTTTTTTTTAATTGCTAAGGTATCATATTATATTGCTACAATTTTAATATTTCTTTTTTTTTACCTTTTCATTGAAATGATCAACATATATTGCATGTTTCAGGAAGTAGAACCATCTAGCTAACGACACGACGGATTCGCAAAACGTAATTCTATGCAGAGGATAACGAAGAATCGCTATTATTTTATTTAAACGAAATTGGATTCAACGGAATCGATTTCACAATCATTGTGTCAAGGAAACGAGAAATCGACTTTCCCTGTCTATTAATATTAAAATTCTGCAAACGCCATGAGTAATAAGACAAAGAATGAATCTACATCAACAGATACAAAACCTTCATATCAGCGGACGAAACCGAAATGTGGGCGATGCTACAGGCATGGAGAGATCATTGAGCTCAGTGGACACAAGAGATACTGCAGATATCAAAACTGTCATTGTCCAAAATGCTATATTTTCCTGCAAGAACAAAAATTATCGGCAAACAAGATAGCTCTGAAAAGAGCGTTTGATTTGAGTTTGAAGAAAAAAGTATCACCTCGAGAGGTTAGTCTTTCTTTGTTCTCAACATCTGACATTAATAATCATTGCGGTTGCGAAAAATTATCAAATATTCTTTCGATATATTTGCGTTTCATTACTGATCACAATTTAGTTCAAACGTATAATGTAGTACATTGCAACATTTTGCGCACTTTTAGAAAACAAACTGGTTGATTTACAAATCCAATTTTTACTCCGATTTTGATGATAAAAATTTATATTTGAGATGTGAATGCAAATTTACAACTATTATCGATAACGGATAATAATTAAATAACCAACATATACTGTGATTTTAAGGCAATTGTTACGAACATTGTAGTTTTAATATATGAGATCGCCTAATATATGAGATTTAATTAAAGATTTAAAATATTAAAAGGTGCTCATAAAAATTCACTGTAGCATATCAAGATTATTGTTGATACTTAGATACGATTCTAGATAAGAAGAACTATATATATAGATAAATATTTATACATTGATCGGCATGTGTAAATGCTGTGAACTGTCACGCAATAGAATTTCTAAACATTTGTTAGTGTCTTGATTTTTATTATATTTAATTTAATTTATAAAATGTAAATAAATAGATAAAAAGCTTGTGACGATGCACACATCGTTCCGAACGTTACCGGAAATCGTTGAACATCATCGAACGATTTCGCGACGATTGGTCCCCGTATCGGCAGTCATCGCCGTGACCTGGCGCACCGGTTACGGTACGACGAGATTCCAGGAGTAAAGCGTATTCTCTGTCTCCGTCGAATGTTCTAAGCAATCTGTACCGTCCTCAAAAATCGCTGCTAATTCTACTAACAAATCTTCCAGACAAAGTGGAGAGAGTTTTCTATCTCCGTCGTGTATTCCCGACGAACGATCTTTTCCATCCAAACCGAAATTCCAACCGTACCGAAACATGGACATTGGTTCTCCGAGCGTAACGTACCATATCTATATACGCGTCGTTTTCGCGTTCCGCGATTCTTCCACCGCGATTTTGTTCGACTCTTTGCCGAGCCCATATTAATTATAGTCATTCTATATAGTTAATTTCTATCTTTGTTTTTATTTTTTGTAAATAATCATTGTTAATTATTTTCTAACTAATACGTTTCGTATTTCTGGACCTTCTCTCTCGCGAGTCCTGATCTGATAACTTAATCCATGCCAATAACGGAAGGCAAGTCGTTTTAAGCTTTATTTTATAACTTCCAAAAATCGCACAAATAAGCTTCGAATTGTATCGATTTATATTTTTAATTTGTTATTTTTATGTTAAAACCGAACGACTAATCTTAAATCCGAGAATAAGCACATTAAAAATTTTTAATCTTATTGTATGTTAATATATTGTACATCGCAACCGTAATGCATTTTTCAGTATCTATCTATTGTTTTTTATTCTCTGAATTATACTATTAATTGTTTTTTTTTTTCCTCAGCAATTGCCACCGAAACCTTTGGATCTGAACACCCACAAAAGTTGTAAGTAATATTTACATATTATACATATATTAGATAATAAATTACATGTTTATTGCTAAATGAGACAAATGATAATTAATCGTGTGTGAAGCATTCTGAAAGATAGAAACAAAAATGAAAATATGATTTGTCTCATTGCGAGCTTTAATCTAAAAATTTAGAATTAAAGCCTGCGGCACACGATACGATTTTTCTTGCTAGATCGTATACAATTCAGTATATTACTGTGAATGCTACGCGCTGAATGGTGCATTTCCTACAATTTGCTGGATTGCATACGATCTAGTAAGAAAAATCGTATCATGTGCCATGAGCTTTATATGTTAATTCATCACATTAGATATCAATCAAATTACATTGTCCAAAGGTGTGTATTTTTTTTTATATCTCAATATTATGCAATATTTTGGAGATAATTTTCAGAATATTCTGCAAATAGTTACTATGTAATTATTGTAATATAAGTAGTGAGAAATTTATCATATATAAAGTACGAATATGAAACTCGTGTAAAAATTGTAAGTGTGAAACTATGCAAAACGGATAGGCAGGAATACTTATATCATCTGCGAATGCCACGGCAAATTAAATTTAAAATACATGGTTAGCCGATGTCTATGCCGAGTCACGGTGAACTGTTCTTATGCTATAGTGATAGCATGCTTTGCAACAATCTAAAACCATGTTTGCATCACATCGTCACGAATTCACTCGGTCCTTTATGTTATTTAACATACTTATGTACAAGATGAAATTTGTCTGGCATTTGAATATCTCAGATATCTGTACCGGCACACATCTATAACGTATTATTTAGCCAACAGTTGCGACCTTTGCATCACGATGTGATATTTTATAGTGTGATTAGTAGGAACAGAGAAGGTATAATCAAACCTCATGATAATAAGATTGGTTCATGTAGAGTCGTACCGCGTATAAAGTTAATGTAGTTCAATGTACTCGAAAATATACATGTACATATATGTATATATTCATACTGCAAAAATATGTCTTAATGTGGATATTGATCATCTATTTACTGTTGTGTACATTGAACATACATACATGTACGCGATGAAAACTGAGATTGCCTACCTGTTGCACATATTCTTCTCCACATATCCTATCTCTCATCTTCCATGTATTTGTAAAGTATACTTTATTGGAAGTAACACATCTTCAGCGTTACGTTGTTTGAAATTTCATTTAACAGCGTTTTATTTAACACAAAAAATTGCGCAAATTTTTATGCTTTCGATTTCTGAATGCAATTAAAGGTTATCATCATCCAGTATGTTTCATTGAGATTAATGAAATTGTTTTATATAGGCAACAAATATATTAAGATAGATACAAATTACACAATCGATCGGATATTTTAATTTTTTTAATATTATGAATATTAATTAATACGGTGAAGAAAATGAAAAGAGATAGAAAAAGCGATTGTTCTAATGTACTGTGATTTCTAGATTATTTTGACATTAAATCGGTGCTGCGACATTTAGAATTGCATTTCCTGGGAATGACTTTAATAGAAGCTAAAATAAAATTGATAATGACGGTATTTATAAATAGTAATTTACATAACAAACTTTTCTTTTAACATTAGAATGAATATTTTTTCTTCCGATAATAATAACAAGAAAGATATTAATACTTCTTTTTGATATTATATCGCGAGGGACGATAGCATGATGCAACTGTTTAGAAGTTCGTGTGGATATCCGATATATAACGGCGATGTCGTGCGTGTGGGTTAGCGGTGGGTCAATTTAATTCAACGATATAAATCGTGAATAACTGTTCATTAAACAAAAAAGATCTAAACATTATAACGGTTTAATGCAAGAAATAGCGATCCATAGACTTTGTTATTCACGTGCAACTTTTACGTTGTGCACATAGTGCAGTTAGGAACGCAGCAAACGCCACGACTTTGCAGTTATTTGGCCTTTTACCGGGCGAACCCTGCAAAAATACGATGGAACGTTAAAGTTCACAAACCGTGGTAGTAGCCGGCTGCAATTCGCTCCTGGTACCGTTCTATGCTTGTAATCAAGCGAAATAAATTTATAAAATAAATTATAGTGGCGAGATAGTGAGACCTCCTCCGTTGCGGAATCTAGGAACAAAGATCGGCATTCACAGTGCACTCAAGCAAAGAAGGTTATTGCTTACCCTCACGCGTACACTTTAAACCGTTATATCGTACCGAGCATCAAAATGTCATTCGACGAAGAAATAGAGATCGTCTTTCACGGAGGAACAATTCTCATACTGTCTCCGAGATTGCTAAATCGACCAGAATGATTGATATTCTCAATTTTTTCGCCTTATTTTTATTTGCCTCATTCGTACGAACTTTTTTTTCTTATGGATTTTTCTCTATCAAAATTGAAATATGTCAGCTAGGACTTTTCGCTTACGAATAAATAACATATATATATATATATATATATGTATATCATGTAAATAACTCATATATATTGTACATCATATACATGTAAAAAGATCAAATTACGTAATGTAGAAAAAAATTTTCGAAGATTTATAAATTTACAATTAGATTACGACAGATTACGGTAAGAAAAATTTTTAGATAGTGATTGTGTCAGTCATTTTATTATGCTCTTCAATAATCTATGTGGAAAGCCCATGCGTTCATCGCATCGCGTTTGTCATTGTCGTCTCTAAGCTCGGAGCGCAAGTGTTCGGTGTATAAGTGAACAAACGTACTTATAACGTCGTTCACAGGGATCCCAACGAAATTCAAGCCACTCTTTCACTTGACAACCCAACCGAATGTTAACCCTGGTTTTACGAGCGTCCCCATTGGTTGGCGAGCCATGCGAACTCGGCTAATATAATACGAACTTATAACCAAAGCCGAAACCTAGGAGCTCTTACTTTTACGATCCAGCTCGTTTTTAAAAGTTATCGTTATTTTGCTCGCTTTGGACAAAATAGTTTGTTCCCGGTAAATGGGTTGAAGAAAGCGAAAATCTGTGTGCAGGACTAACCACTAAATCTGAATTGTGATCACAACGTGATCTTTCCTACAGAAGAAGAGAGCGAGTGAGTGAACAAGCGAAAGAGAAAGAGAGAAAGTGTGTATGTGTGTGAGTGAGTATGCACCTGCATCTACAATTTCCCACTGGGATAATATCACAGCGGGATTGTAAAGTCTTTTTACGAGAACAGAGAAATGAGGTGGAAAAGAAGGCGACACATTCTCGTAAACGGTACGATTATTATTGAACTCATTCTCCCATCACATGACGTCTTCGTTCGTGTAATTCTGATGTGCAAAATAATATATTATTTTGAGTCATTTTTCGAGGAAGCAAAGAAAAGAATAATTCATTTACATGTGAATTTGAAAAATCATCAGGAGTTTCGCTTATTAATATGGGGCTACTAACGTAAGCCCCACGGTGCATTGTCAGAATCGGCCATAAATGCGCGCGAATTAATTTATAGCGTATACGTGCTCGTCTTAACCACTGGGGTTAACCACCGAAATTAACACAGGCATATTCTCGTGGTATTATGATCAATGATAATGGAAAAGTGACGCGGCACCCAATAATACAGAAAGTCGGCATCACGTGGTGTCGTGGAGATGTTATGTCTCAATTCCGCGGATGATTACGACAAATATATGATTACGACGAGTTGTAAAGTTTGCCTTTACGAACTTGCATTTCCAAACATTAAATACGTGCTTTTAATAACATGTCGCTCATCATATCATTCCTATATAGAGTATCTGGAGGTTTTAGAGTGATCTATTAGAGTGGATACTAGAGTGCAAACTATAATGTGTTTGTTACTTTATGATAATTAAATTAAATAAGAAGTTTGTTGTTTTGTGCACCCGATAATTTTATCGGACATCAAAATGTAAATATAGAATGTCTTACGCATATGTATGTCGTTTCTCGCACTACTGTCTTGTTTATAATTTTGATATAATTTCTTTAACAATATAACAATTTAATTATATCCAATATAATTAATATATGTTAATGATAGTATGATTTTTAATAACGATATTTGATATCCAAAAATTTTGATGAGAGATTAAAATTTGACATTAAGGAAATTTTATGTTTAGCCGATTTAATTTTATTTTTTCAATAAAACAAACGTATGTTTGTTTGTTTCTTAATTGCAAGCGTTTGCAAGAAATTGTAAAGATTAATTTCCGTCGCGTGTGATTTCTTGGTAGGTTAAAGAAATATTAATTCATCAGATAACATGCACGAACATACGTAGATAGCAATCGTGATAACCCAGCCGAATATATTTCTTTTTTTATTACTTCCTTTGCTCTGATAAATATAACTGATTGATGATTGATTCTTTCCTATTAAACTGTAACTTCATATAATATCAATAAATTATAAATTTATAATTTATTGATACGTAGGTATATACATAAAATTAATCGATAGACATTTCTTTCGAGACTACTAAATATGCTGCTATTTTGAAGATTATCATTTTTTAAAATTACTTTATATTTCTATGTCTAATTAGTTAGAATATGAAACGAAAGATGTTTCCAAGAAAGAGAAATCTAAACCACAGATTTTTAACTATACGTTTTACACATATAAATGATCCTATTATCGTTCTCGGAAAGTTAATCGGAGGGAAAACCGTTTGCGGTTACATCGAAAGAAACGGAGAGAACTCTCGTATTCTCATACTGATCATCATTGAGATTTTTATGATCGTTAACTCTTCAGTAGACCTCACTGAAAATCCTACTCGTAAATCTCGATGTCAGTTTCCTTTCTCACTCGGTCGTGTGATGACATTTCGTTTAGACTAACCACTTACAAAATTCGGTAATCATTCTTGCGGGTCTTTTGATCGAACCGAGAAGAATAAATTTATGGCATGGCACACTCTAAAAATAGAACTGCTATTTTCAAGGATGCACGTGCTACTTTGAGATGGCATTTATGACATTCTTCTTTTATTTTTGATGTTACGATGATAATAGTATATTAGAAGAAAAGAAGCACATAGTGTTTGAGCAATTGCAAAGATATATGTTTAGACATTACCGCAGGAATCGTTAAATAGAGTAATATATTCATATCAATCTATCGGCCATAATATAATCAAGTTGCCTCTTATAAGTAGCAATCGTTTTGAAATTTCCAGGAACATAAATAAGACTTATTAACTGTATTATATATTAATTAATTAGCAAGATGTGAATCAATTGTGAAATAAGAATTTCTAAAGGTTTAAATAATACGTTATGCACGAAATTGTATAAAAATTTTATTCTTTTCAATATTATTACTTTTATTTATATAAATTTTTATTTTTTTATTTTATCTCAATCACGTTGTCCTTTATTTGTTTATATTTTTTGATAACATAATACATCTTTTATTGATATTTTCTTCTCGTTATTATTTAAGATATTAATTTACATATACAGTTTGTTATACTATAAAATGTAATAACTCTTTATAATTTTATAATTTTTTATGTGTTTAGTTTCGATTAGTTTCGATTTTAATGTTATAAATTATCGTCGCTGCGCGATGAATTATCAAATTGATCAAGATATTCATAGCCTTTCCTACGAGCAAGGCGCATACAAGGCGCTTGCTTTATGGCTTTATCGTACAAACACTATTAACAGGCAATAAGTTTGCGATTAGTTCGAGGTGAATAATGGCTGCCCACACACAGAAGTGAATGTCTCGGTATACATTGCTGAAGGATAAAGAGAGTATAATTTGCGATTAAAACATCACGGTATGAACCGGATTATAATACGCTATATCAGTTTTCAAACGACGTTTTAACGTGATTGATTCACTATAATTCTCGTAATAATGTATCAATAATGTTCAAAAACAATCAAAAACGCAACAGAGCATTTTGCAAGAGCTATACATATCTTTTTAATTGACAGCATATTTCTATTTAGGAAGTAGAAAATAAATAATTTTCTTAGACTTGAAAAACTCCGAGAATATATTTAATACGATATCGATCTTGTTTCTTATTTCTTATCATATCTATGACAAACATACAAAATATGACTTTGACAAATCAATATCTCGTACGGATTATGTTCGCAGAATTTTTGCTTTGTTGACTTTACGATTACGATGCGAGCGTCAAAAGCCTGTTAGGGAATCTTGCGTTAGCAAGTCGAATGGTGTTTCCCGCATCAGTTTGACTCTTCTGTCATGATGAAACCGTCCTTTGTCCCGATCTTAGTTATTACCATCGTCATGTCACTGATGCGAAAGTTACGACTCGCTGGCGACGATATAATCTACAGTGCACATCGACAAAAATTCAATTTTTCATCTTCGTTTAATGTTAGACATTGCGCAGATGTGATGATACTACAATGACTTTTGTCTTCTTTTTCTCGACTCCGTTTCATTGTTTCTTTGTTGTTGTACTTCTTTATTTCGAAGAAAAGGAAATTTCGGATATTTCTTACGTTTTATAGCTACGATGTCTTTACCAAACACGCTCGATTACATTCTTCAATAGAACAGATTGATTTATCTCGCGTAACTGTCCGTAAGTAGCACTTTTAATGCGTCCCAATTTGTTATAGCACGCGATTGCTTGATAGACGATCAAGCGTGACGGAGCAGAAAGCTGTAAAAGCTGTCTGTTCAATCTAAAATGTTTGTCATTCAGTCGTGTATACTGTTGATAGTAAACTATCGTACGCGTCGTTTTAATAACGTTATATGTGTTTGGTTTTCTCGTATGGTTTATTGATTGAGTTAATCAGATTAATCAGAAATCATTTACATTAAAAATTTATTTCTGTAATTTTCATTTTTTAATGTCCATTTCTACCAATTTAAATTGTCTTTAATCTCGGTTTAATTTACTTTTTTTTTCTTTCTAGTTCCAAGAATTAGAAAAGATAACCGAGATTAAATAAGTTAATCTGCATTGATAAAAATGAACATAACATTTATAAATATTTGAATGTTTTTTAATCCATGACAAATTTTTTTGAAGATTTTTAAAATTAAAATTTTTACATAAATCTTTAATTGTTTTATCATTATTATTAATAATTATAATAATTATAGAAGCAAAAAAGTCATTGTTATTAGCTTTGATTAGAATCGAAACAATTAAATCTCCAAATGCGCATTAGATCTTCGTAAAAATCGAAATGTACAGAGAAATTTAATGTGGCGAAATCTTGATACCTATGCAATTTTTGTGTGATCGCTCAAATGTGTAAGTCGCATATATTGAAACGATTTTGAGGGTGGTTTAGTCATGGATAGAGGGGGGTATGCTTTGGCCACCTGATAGCAGGACTTCGATAGAAAGGAGGGTGCGCGGGGTGGGTAGTAAAGTTGGTCACAGTCTAGCGAGTCGAGCCGGTTCTCTTTTACGAGATACGGGGTTAAATGATCTGTCACTTTCTCTCCCCCCTCATATTTCCCTTCTCTATGCAAGGCAGCCTACCACTATTACAAAAATGTCATAAAATATTATGGTGCCCAGTGGTTGACAACGACAGTGCACACTTGCAGACGAGTACATGTACGAGCACTCGTCGTCACGCGCTATACAACCCTTTTTCTTCCCATACCTTTCTCTCGATCGATACTTACTTGATGCGAATCATGAGAAACGAAGGAATTTACGGTGGAAACGCGGGCCAGGACGTTTCATTTTCATTCTCGCGAAGCGCCGCGCGAGCCAACTTCGCGTGTCCAAAGAGTCCTAAAATCTTTACGACCTTCGCCTTCTCTTCCGAGAGGGCAACGATCTTCGCGGCATCTCGAGCAGTCTCCGGGTGTGTTTATGGCTTCTTCGTCTCGCTCTCGTTGCCTCGTCTGCATCACTCTCTCTCTCTCTCTCTTTTTCGTTCTGTATTGTACGTCGTTCGCGCATCGGTAGACAACATTGC
Organism: Tetramorium parvispinum; assembly: GCA_011638315.1. Lineage (NCBI taxonomy): Eukaryota > Metazoa > Arthropoda > Insecta > Hymenoptera > Formicidae > Tetramorium > Tetramorium parvispinum. The sequence continues at coordinate 20,027 of VBVR01000284.1, read as the reverse complement.
CGCTCTAGTAGTGATAATGCACAACTATTTCGTCTTGATACGTGTATCAGCATTTTTTTTATTGAAAGTTCGATAATACACAATAACAATCAACTATAGTGTCCTTAGAATTTGTTGTAAATTATATTGAATTATATCCAATTTGTCTTAAGTCTATAATCAGCTTATTGAATTAATGGATATTGATAGAATAAATTTTTTGGGGGGGAGTGCATTTTATTGGAGGTGTATTTAAAAATAGATTTTTTCTCTCATTTTTAACATACGTTCATTTTATTATTTTTTAACGTACTTATTTTAACACGTTTAAAATTTTAGTTAAGAGACGTAAATTTTGTAGATGCGGAGAGGCAAACGTGGATAGGTAGTAGGATGCGCTTTTTCGTAAGATACATCTCATGTATTCATAGTTATGAAAGCGAAATTTAATTGAATACAGAAAAATATTTGCTCTATGTGTTTGAAAAAGGGAAGCACTTAGTTTAACGAGAGGTATTTTTACGGTTGGAAGTAATACGACGTTGCAAATCGTAAACACATAAGTGACATTAATGAAGAACGTTATCCTCTCTAACGCCACCCACGTTGCCTAAGCGATCAATGGAATTATGGTTACATCCATTCTTTCTCTTCTTTTCGCAAATTGGGAGTACGCTCCTTACACCCCCTGTGTTTGCGCCACAGTGGCTGACGAACCAGAATTTTATGCGAACGCTTGACAGGATAGAATTTTACTGCTTTCGAAATGTCGTGTCTCGTAAAAGCCGCTGCGTTCATGACCGTTCCTTCGACTCTTTCCGCTAGAACTTATTGCGATTTCGCGTTTACTATTTTTATAGGCGACGGAAGAATTGTTGCAGAGAGACTTCGGTTGTATTTATTGAAATAGTATGATATTCATAAAACAAAGATAGTATAGAGGTCGGTATATAAATAATATTTATAACTAACTTTAATATTTGACGTATGTTTGAGTTGTTCTTGTGCCAGCGTAAGAATAATTATTAATTACGCCTCGTATCGTATTTTTTTAGATTATTTTGAATTAATGAACTAATTAATAACTTGTAACTTATATATATATATATATATATATATACATAGAGTGCTGTCTATATGGTTAGGCTGCGTTTGTATCCACATGGTAATAACGTACTCTTCGTCGACGAAACGAACCCTCAGTGGTATCGCGACGGTGATGCTTGGTTTCGATTACGCGCGGTGACACAACGGTATCATTGGTACAAAGCTCACTCCCGTAGCAACCCCTGCATGCTATATGTGATGCAATGTCGTGTCCAACGTTATACTGAACCACGATCCACATATGAGGGAGGCACATTTGACTGTGCAATACGAGCTCCTCGTCCGTGACAAGCTCGAAATACGCAGATCCTCTCGACTAACGTGTCAGCGTGTTAAAAACGATCGTTACTGCTCTACCTGCTGGACACCTTTGTCATTGACACGCAAGGGACCGATTTGTTATGATTAATATTAGAATAGTTGAACGTAATAATCTTGAAATTATCTTTGAGCAAATCACTTATAGATATAAGAAAGAAATTTAAATTTAATATTAATAATTGCCTTCTTTATGTTTCTTTTCTTTTTTTTAAGTTATTCCATTGGATTTCTTATGCATTATATTTTTCTTTGAGTTATGTAACTCGAAGATATATAATTTATGTTGAAATTGTTCAACCGCGAGAACAGCAGAGTTTACGACGACCCGGAGGTCTTACGATTCTTTTATATGTCGGACGCACGATTTACATTTGATAGCAACAAGAAGCAATAATGACTTAGGGGATTAAAGTTTGCTGGCGGCACAATTCACCATGTGGAATCGAACTTTCAGATTTTTCGGGTTAACGTTCATGCTGATCCCGCGGTCTCGGAAACAGTTTTACGAGCGGGGCGTTTCATAGTTAGTTTTTTTACGACGTACACTCACGACCTCAAGAAATTTTTCGTGGCACGGGTTGAGGAACACGACGTTTTACGAGGATCTAACAAAGTCGGCGACGCTTTACCTTCGTTAAGGACGAAACTGACGCGGCATCAATTTAACGAGCGCTCTCGTGTGATCAAAGAGTCCATTGCTATAAAACTCGCATAATCGTCTTTGTTGGTCGGACAGATCGAAGCTTGCTAATTACTACTTTTTTATGATCTAATAACGCTAATTATGACGATAAGATAGTATAATAGGTTACACAATATGTATCGTGTGCGTCGAATCAAAGGATAAAAAGGACGAAAAGAGCAGCTCTCGTAGAATTATTAATACAATATCATTTTATTTTATTTTATTTATTTAATATATATTTTTATTTTATATATTTTTTATATCTTTGGAATTAAATTTGATTTAATAAAGTTGTTGTTCTAATACATCACGATTTAAATAATGCACTTTTAATAGATTTGCACACATGTTTATTTTGAAAATGTCTAATTGAAAATACGAGGGTAGCCTGAAAAGTTTTGAGCCTTAACATGAAGATGGCATTATATTCGTCAAAACTATTCTAGTACTACAATTGTACATACCTCAAAAGATACCTTTAAAAATTTCAGGTTGGACGCTCCGTTGTCGTTTGACAGTTGTTTGTGTCAGTCGATGTTTTTGCAAAAATGGAAATACTTGAATATCGTGTCGTTATTAAATTTTTGAATTAAATTGATGGAGTTCCCGTAAACAGCGTCCAACTCGGCTTTAATTTGCGCAGGCGTATTGCCTTTCAAATGCAAAAATTTAATCGCGGTATATTCGAGTTTTTCCATTTTTGCAGGAACATTGATATCGACTGACACAAACAACTGTCAAACGACAACGGAGCGTCCAACCTGGTTGAAAATTTTAAAGGTGTCTTTTAATGCAGGTACAATTGTAGTACTAGAACAGTTTTAACGAGTAATGCCATTTTCATGTTGAGGCTCAAAACTTTTCAGACTACTCTCGTACATATCGTATATACACGAATTTAGTCATAAATATAAATATGTAACTTCGAAAGGGTAATATCAAGAAGATTTTTATGTTTAAAAGAAAGATTACAAAAATAATGAAAAAGCTAAAACCAAGAAGATACCGATTACAAAATAAAATTATTCCTCCTAACAAGTGTTACACGCGAAATGTGGATCGTGTTTCTTCATACGAGATCAATATAATCAAAATACTGTTATGAAAATCATTTATAACAGTCGTCATTATCGTGCAACATAAGGACTCTGTCTTCACCAAAGACATACATCTAAATATTATCGGTTCTATTTCATCGGTCTCGCATTCTAACTATATATTTCATCGTTTCTCTTCCGCGAAAAGATTCGGGTATGAAGTAAATGTAAACGTATCATGATGAGATATGCGTAACAGTCGTTCATCCTGTCGCATCTGTTTTATCGCACCGTTCACGGAACCGAATAATATCGTTTGTAGCTCCCCTCATATTACGTAATCGATCCTGTCGCCGATAACACGAACGTAGATTACTGAGAATCGTATAGCAACGAGAGTGGATTTAAACCTGCGATAATGCGTTCTCCTTCGGTTGATATATGAGAACCATTCTTATCACAAAGTAAAAGTATATAGTAAGAGAGAGAAATCGTACATATAGAAGTTTATGTAATAAATGCATTTCCTATTATCTTTTTGAAAAGTCTCCATAATGTCAATGAGTTTTTAGGATATGCTTGCTAATGTATATAATGTTCATTGCAGTTTGAAATTTTAAGTGAGTTTCAGTATCTAAATTTCTTTCTTTAGGTATGTATATAATTGAATTTAATTTATAGATAATTTAATTTTTGTTGGAATATTATGCAAAATTATATACGTGCATTCTTCTTTCAAATGGATGGGTTGAATTTAATTTTTGAGCAGTTACATATATCAAAAGCCTAATTTCCGAAATATTTTCTTAAATATATCGTATAATTTTTATCATGTTCGTTTGTCAAATTTGAGCGTTTAATTCTTAATGTAGTGAATGTTAGTGATTTAAATTACAGACAGAAATATTATATATATATACATATATATATATATATAAAATAACGGAATGAAATATTAAAAGGTTAAATCATCAACCGTATGATTGCTTTAGAGTTAAGGATTAATAGTGGTTAATAATAGGCTAGACTATTACATTCGTTATATTGCGGTGTCCTCCTTTTCGCATATTATAGTGCATCCCATGCAAAATGACGTCTGGTGAAAGTTCGTAGTGTAATAGAAGTTTAGAGAACAGAAATGGAAAGATTTCAGTTTTCTCGTTCCTTTCTCGCTCATGGTGCAATGAGCGAGAAAGAAGTAAAAAAAAATTATAATTCTTGAAAAGAAACATTGTCACTACATGATACTCTCCCTCGATGTAAATTTTGATAGATACGCAATGTGTCTCGCGCCACTTGAAACAGTTGACAGAAGACACTATCGTGTCTCTTGATACATGGAAATATTAGTATAGGTACTCATATAGTGCTCTTTTCAGTAGAGTATTATGTAGTTCAGTGGGCCAAAACGCGCGCGCGAACTCAAAAAGCTGCTAAACCCCTTCTCCAGATCAACGGGCTCCTCGTCCTCGGCTCCGTCCCAGAACCCTTCCCTGTCTCGGCTCCTCCCATCGCTCTCTATTCTTCCTCTCTCGCTCTCGTCATGTGCACACGCGCGCATAGCAGCACGTGGTTGGCCGGGTACACCTGGGCGCGTAAAAGGAGGGAACCAACGCCAAGCGTCCCGGCGCGGCACCTGCATCGCGCCGTTGTCTATTCCGCTGGGTCGTACGGGTCGGCTTCTCAGCAGTAGAGGGAGGAAAAGGGAGAGCTATCGACATTAGCTGGGAGTGGGGCAGTGATGGTGTTCAAGAATGGACGGGGGTGAGGGCACGAAAGGCAAGGGGCCATTTCCTTATTTTAAAAACGATCTGGGAGTCCCTAGTAGGCGGAGCTACAACGGCTAAATGCGCCATTGGTTGCCGCAATATATATTGCGATCTAATATATCATAACGTAATTATTAGAGAATTGTTGTCCGCGATTCTGTTGGCCTTAGACTCTATTTATCTTTAATCCGCTATTAACCCTCTCCACAAATACCCTCAATTTAGATATCCGTGGACGCATTTACTTACACTACTGTTGGAATATTTAAAAGCAAACTTTTTAGTTAAAAGAGTTTCTTTTTTGTTAATATATTTAAAAAATTTTCTATAATAAAAGTTTGTTATATATTTCGAAAACATTTCTCTTTCTAACTACATTTCTCATGAGCAGAATTTCTTTGTCGAATTTTGCCTGTTCACTGTTTCCAAATTTTTTAATGTGCTATTACATGTTGATCACAACATTTTCCTCTAACATTTAAATCTTTGTTGAATTTCAGGTGACCTCCACATTTTATTACACTATACTTTGAAGGAGATGAGCAATTCTATAACGATCTGGGAAAATCCTAAGAAAATATGGTCTATCCTCGCCACCCTCGACAAATACGGCTTTGACAGTAGCGCCGGAATTACATGGGACGCCCATTTGGAATATTTTAAAACGTACATCTTTCAAGGTAAGATATTTTTAAATATTTTCGTCAAAGTAAAGAAAAAAAAAACACTTGAAGAAAAGCAGTATCGAACGTACATGTCAATTTTTTAAAATATTATCTAAATATATTTAAAAAATGTTTTATTTAAAAAAATAATGATAAGCACTCTAGCAAATAATGTTAAATATAAAATATTTAAATTTAAATAAAAAATTTTTCTTATACGTAATGAATTCAATATTATAGTAGTAGTAATTTGAATTTTTCTTTCTTATAGCTACAATAATTCATCATTTGAAAATGATTCACCTGGATATCGCGCAAAATATAATTTTATTATTCATAATTATTTATTTAATATATGTTCGGTTTTCATTTAAATATTATTTATTTCCATCTTGAATTACACATAACTGAAACTTTAAATTTTCGAATCTTAGCATCATTCGTCTAATTCTTGTTCTTGATTAGATTTGATTACTTTTTGACAATACTCATTCTGATTCCTATATGAATGGAGTAATAAAGTTGAATAAAGCTAGAAGTTTAGCTATATATTTTCTAATGCAAATTTATGCATTAAAAAATCGAATATAATTGGAACCAGCGCAGCAATAAGAAGATATATTAAATGTTTGCAGATGTCAAAAGAATAAATCGAAATTGGCACATTAAATATTAAAAGCATAAATATTGAAACTTTGAAAATTTTATTGCTATTATATTTGAAAAATTGTGGAACAATTTTTTTCAATCAAGAAATTGTCTTATAATTTCCGTTTTAGTCTTATTTAATGTAGTGGCTACACCACTACATTAAATAAGAAACACAAAGATTCGCAGAAGAAACACTAGGATAGATATAATTTATCTAGCATTTCTAAAATACATGCGATTAAATGTTGGCTATGAGTCACACGTGTTTATTTTCTTTTCTCAAGAACCTTGCCAACTTCGATACGTTTCTCGTATTCGATACAAACTCTGTTTCATGTATTTGACATCCGTGAAAAAATACATTCCCAGTAATTATCTGTGATCATATGCTGAAATGCAAGCTATTGCCTTGTTATAAAGTGCTTAATTGCAAAATTATTTAATGTCTTCGTCGGAACACGCGAAGATAATCTTAAGGAAACTACAAGAGGAAGATACAAGAAAAGTAAAAAAAAATCTTGGTTTGCTTGTCTCGGAAGAAACATTTTTGATATCGTCACAGAAGATGCTGCTTCGCTATATCACGAAGATCACGCAAACACGTGAGAACCTGTTTGGTGTTGCGGCGTTTAAAGTACAGCAAGTTCTATGTCACGCCAAACATTTTTAATTCCATGGTATTCTCACAGACCAAGACGCTTCACGAGAAAGCTTCTTGTTCGCTGCTGTACACGCAATGGCAAAAAGGTACTAATAATGTATGGCTATTGATGATTTTCTACGCCTGAAGATTTTCCTTCGCATCGAAAATCATTGGAATAAAAACGTTGCTTGAAAATAATATATTGACGATTTTGTATAATTCAACAATCGGAATAAGGAATAATATTATTTCCAAAAAACAGGTGAGGATTATATGCAGAATAATAAATAAATTGATCAATTCAACTTATTTAACCTCCATTATTTACTTCGCCAATAAAGCATCTTAAAAGATTATGTCGACAAATAAAAAATATTTAATTTGCGAACCTGAATGGGAGGTTGCCAATAATACATTTTACATTCGACTATATTAGAACTGACCTGACATGCAAAAGTAACATGTTACCGTTGCCACTTAAAATACTTCGCAGTAAATATGCGAATCGTAGTGCCAAGCAGGAATCATTGCCGGATATTTCTGCAATTATAATGTAGTCGTCATTACATACTCGTCTCAACTCTCTGAGTGCTTAATTTTACTATTGGATAACAGCCAGCGTAAACGAAAATGATCTTTGCCACTACTACATCTAGTTCAGTACACCCAAGGTCGATATTCTATTTCCGATAATTTCCGTATTTTAAAAAGGATATGCTATTAAGTATAATATAAATGAGTATTTAAACAGTATTTATTAAACAAAAGGTTGTTAAACCACTTGAATATTCTGATAGAAATTTTTAGCAGACTCAAGCTTGAGGGAAAAAAAGATACAGATTTATCGGCTATTAAAGTATGCGCTGCAGATCCGGTTGTCTTATCCCGAAGAACGTGAGAAGCGGCCCAAGGTGTCAAAGGAAGGTACGATGATTTTTTGCTAACTATGACCGTGGATAATCAATACTCGAACAAAACCTCTTTTTCGTTGAAAATCGCCTCGGTTCCGGATCACTGACCATTCGCCCAGAACCGTTGCGAAATATTCTCATTTAACGATCGATGAACGATTTGCGGCAGCTTAAAACTTATAACGTCACTATTGCACTGTATCGCATTCAACAGCAAAGTTGTTGATTATTGGCGCTGCAAATCTTGCAAATCATACACGTGATACGCGTATGAAATAAGACTCATGACACAGTCTCATATAAATATTACGATATATTTTTGCATGAGACTGAACTTAGTTTTATCTATATGTTTATGTTATAATTATATTTTTTATCAAGTGTTAGTAGTAGTAATAGTTTGCGCGTGTTGACTTCTAAAAATTAAACTTTAAAATGTTTTTTTTTCATTGTACTTTTATGTTTCGAAGTTAACCTACTATTTCTTAATTACATATTTTCTTACAACTTTAAATTCGTTCTTTCCATAAAGAAGATTTGAAATTGTTGCTGTAGCTTAAATAATTAAAAAATTTTTATTTTTTAAATCTTCATTAATCTTAATTAAAACTTTTGTACTATTAATATATTCAAACAGTCATAAGTCATGTGATCGAAATATTACGAATCGCTCAAATTATTTATAGTTTATTTATAAGTTTATTCTTTATAAACGCGTTACTTGCTAATTAATCGTCGCGTAATAAATAATATTTCGTTATATCATTAATCTCGATCATTATTATTTCGGAATAAACATAGAAAAAAACATAGAATACAATCTTGATCTTATTTGCTCGATTGAATAACTACACTTAAGTCGACGTGAAAAATGACATGCCAACGATGATGGTACAAGCAAGTGGACGATTAACAGCTTCACGTCTCACTAAGCACATGGTTACACACTGTTATTAATAGAGCAGGTAAAACATGAACCTGTATGAGTATCAAATATTTGTGACAAAATTAATATAGAAATAATAATATAATATAGGCGTATAGTATAAATGATGCATATTTGTTTACAATGAGAAAGTCATCAGTTAAAGTATAAAAAAACTCATTCAGAGCGGTAATAATTTATTAAGATGTAAGCTTTATTTCGAAATTATACATTAAGCTATAAGTAAAATTTTTTTACTTATTAATAAATTTTACTTATAGCTTAATGTATAATTTCGAAACGTATCAAACGAGATTTATTTACACGGATTTTGCGAGAATGCATTTAATAAATAAGGATATCCTAATTAATATGATCGCTTTGCTTCCTTAAAAAAAATATATATGTCTTTCGTTGGCTAATTTGACGTATAACCAACATGCACGCACGTGTCTGACAAGTCTAACCGCATCGGAATGACATTCAGTTAAATAGCGGATGTCCACACCTCTGCGCACGTGTCAGAGATTAATGACGCTCGTCGTGGAGAAGCTAAGAATGCTTTGCCATAAGAGTAATAACTGCGCAGAGGTAGCAGCGCCAGTCTAGTGCAAATAATAAGTCAGCGATACTAATGCGCATACGATGCACTTTAATTACTTCCCACATATCAATGTAGCCGACACATAGCTGACACAAGTGTGAAATAAGCACATTACAATGATTTAATCTATCTAATCGGATTATTGTACACATTTAGGATAATTTTTCGAGATTTCATTTCGTCATAGAACTATTAATATAAACTTATGTTTTACAATAATCTCTTGCATATGTTATTCTTGAATCATTAAAATTGATACGTGGATTATGATCGATTATTTAATAAAAATTAATATCAAAATAATATAAAAATTATATTTTTGGGAGTTCCATAAATTGCTTCAATTAATAAAAATTTACTTATGTTAGACTCGTCAATTAAATAAAATTGAAGATGAAATACTTGATCGCTTATTTACGAGAAATAATTTGAACCGCAAAAAATTAAAAAAGAATATTTTACAACGTGTAAACATAAATATCGGTTTAAATACGGCGTTCCTTTGATACTTTCAAATCCAGGTCGAGATGATTAACAGCTCGTTACTGCAGTCGACATAGCCTTGCACAGTTACAGTGTAACAAAAATTATGCTTAATGCGTATAATTACATGTCGACACGATCGTATCGGTAAAGAAGATGAATTTGCTATGTCATGTCCGTACAATTAAAATGCATCTAGTCTAATTCACCAAAAGAAGCAAATCGAATAGATTTAAGAATAGAATGGACTTATCGACAATCTGTTTACTGTGCGAATTTTGAGAGAAATCGGATCGTTCAAAATTATTATTTGATATGCAACTAATTGAATAAGTGTTAATTATAAAAGATAATAAATAATATAAAGTCTGTAAAGATAATTATCGGTTCGTTGCTACGGCCGCACGACTACGCTGCGTAAAAGCATGATAACGCGATCACGATACCGTTGACAGGAAAGCACATCCGCTGCAGGCGTTCGTATATGCGAGCGTGTAACGGTCGCCTCACGCTGCGACGCGAAAATATATTTTCATACATCCTCAGACGGATAGTTTTGGCACGCGCTAGGCACAGATACTTAACGCTTACGATCGGTCCAACTTGACGTAATATAACCGAAAGGCGCACTACGCGCACCAACGTGATGCTAAAATATCTCGCGTTGATGTTGTCGCGTCAGCCGTATCGCTGCTAATCTTTCCGTTATATCTACTGCAGTGTATTTTTCGTACCTATCGTGTATCTTGTACACGTCTGAACAATGCTTTCAAAATCACGATTTTTATAAGTATGGAAAAATGAAAAAAATCGTAGAAGTAGAAAATGTAATAGCTGTGACATTTTTCAAAAAATCCTTTAATAATTCTTTGTAAACAAACTAATTGATGTAAACGAATACGTTTCTCGATATTTGTGCTTTAATGTTGTTTGACAGAATCGATAAAATTTATTGCGTAAAAAAAAATTTTTCGCGTTTTCCTGAGAATACGATATCGTTGGATAATATTATTATGGATTGCTAGTACATCGCGAATTCGCTAGACTTATTGCGCATTATACGCTGAATCTTGGCCACTTATGACGTGTTAGAATCACTGAAGAGACGATTGACCTTGTACAAGTGCACTCTAGTGATCATGCACTGGATATTATACATATCGCTTAGTATACGCACGTGTCTCACACATATAGCTATATCAACGCATGTAGATATGTAACTATCAGGGACGAAGTAAGGAAACTTCTATATTTGCAACTCAAACAAATAAATGTTCGAATAAATGATTATTAAAATTATGTATCAAAAATTGAACAATTTTGCAAATTTCGAATGTGTATATTTTTATAGTACAGTTATATACTATTCATATACATAGAGTTCTGAATTGCAACACACATTATTATGTAAGCATTATATTAATTGAACAATTTCAATAATCAAGTTACAAAGCATTGATCATCATTGATTGAGAAGAACTCATTAATACAGTATGACGTGGAATCGAATATATGTTGATAATAAATGCATCGGCGACGTTCTCTTCCAGGAAAAGCAAAAATCGGAAATTCGCTTGAACGCGGAAAAACTGAGAGATCAATAAGATAGCTTCGAGAGTTATGTCATTAAGCAAGTAGCAGTCGACTTACAATTAGATATTCAAGTAATGTGTATGAAGAAATAATGACGCTATCTATTCATGAATAATTTCGTACGATCAAAAGTTAGATCGCGCTAATAATTATTAAATTAATGAATTGAATATCATTTAAAAATAAAGTTAAATATCGTCGATCAACGAGGTGTGTTTAGAAAGAGATTGCGGTGAATGTAGTTACACCAGACGTATGTATGTACATACATTATCTTGCTTGGTCGGACGTCGGAAAAATTAGAAAGGCGCTTTTCACAGCTAGTAAGCAGGTGAAAGATTCGAGTAATCTGGCACGATTCATTCAGATTGCCTCCAGTATTTGCCTGGAGAACACAGTGATTTATTTAAAATTATTTTTACTATTTTGACGCTATCAATTTTATTAAGCACCTTATAACGAACCGAATAATCTTTGAATGTGAAATTTACATCGGCCTTCGAGAAAGTATGGATGGCATTAAAGCGAACTATGGAAATATGAAAGAATAAAATATATCGCGAGTGTAATCTACGCTTTATCACCAGACTCGAATTATGTAAAAACTGATCTTTTATGCGCATAAAGTGCGACATAAATCAACGGAAAGAATGTTACTAAGGCTGCATAAATCGTGAAGATAAAGCAAACGATTTAGAAAATAAAGATTATTAGTTTCGATATATTTTACAATAAGCTCTATAATAATTCATGATTAAATTACCGAATTAAAATATTTAAAAAAGGCGAAGCTTCATTGTAAGAAATTTATGTAAAATTACATGTAATTTTGAGACCCACTATAATAAGTGTAAATTTTTGCGTGTTTCTCTAATTTTGCAGTACATAAATAAAAATAATTTTTTAATTTGTAAATTTTTTTTACAGTGTATGCACAAAGAAAAACAAATTAAGAAATTTTTGCAAAATTTATATGTAGAATTATAAACGCGCAAAAGTTTACAGTTTTTAGTTGTTAATTTACAATTTAGAGTGGCTCTCAAAATTACCCACAATAATAATTTTACATAAATTTTTTACAGTGTTCTTCTCTTTCTGTTAAGTCCTATATACTCAATGACTACGCAATCTATGAGAAACACTTACCTTGCAAATATAGCAAATATCTCATACGTCTATATATATATGACACACAAATATACATGTATATCGAGATCATTTGCACATGATACACGCGTTCCATCTCGTGAAATATTAATAACGCGTGAAAGAATCGCGTTTTCAGATGAGCATGACGATTATTGCTATTGACGGGCAAAAAAGCTGACATATTAAAGATAATATTCTATACTTAAATTACTTGTATCGATGCGACTATTTAAAAGCCGGTGAGTTTTGTTTCCGAGCGATTTATGCACTTCCTTTTGTGCACGCAAGAAAAAAACGAGCACCGACAAAAAATGCCACGTCACGCGGAATAATATATTGCTGAGCAATAATAGTCAATTAACTTGGATAATTAGATTTTCACAGTTCACCGTTTTTTCTTTTTTTTTGCGATTGATTGGCCGATATTATTTATCAGTACACGGCAGAAGAAATCTAAGCAGCACAAAATACGAAACGATGCAATATACATATGCCAAGTGCTATATTAGTTGCACATATCATGAAAAAAATATTCTTTGCATTATATTAACATTACTCATCGCGTATATCGTGTATTAAACAGAATCTAATATTTTTTTAATTTAGAATTCTGTAGATTAAATAATATTTTACGAATGTTGGTTACAAACTATTTCTTCTTGAAATGAAATACAATTTAATATATATATATATTAATAATACAATTTTTTTATGACAGAAAAGATTAATGTTACATCTGATATCACATCGCTTCAACCTATTCTTTTATTGCACAAACAAAAAGAACGATCTTATCCCCATTTTTATTTTGACGACACACTCGATCTGCCAGATATATCGTGCGCAACTAATGTCTGGCGGTACTCTAATTGGTGTCTATAATATCTTCCTGGAATGTGCACAGTCACGTGAGATTGCTAGTTCCAAGTTCAAGCGATCGTTATTGCCTGCGTTAATAAATTTCTATCATCATCGCATTGTCTATTGATAAATATAGATAAATAACGAGCCAATATAATTACAGTTACGTTGTAAAATACACTTTTATAATTATATTATTTATTAGTTTACCGATACAGTCTGATTCCATGCGCATGTTATTTTACTTGTAATCGTTATCTGTTATATGTGCAAAATATTATTATCGAATATTAATTTATAAATTTTTATATATTCTATAAAATTCTATAAAATATGTTTTTCATAATTATTACGTATAAGTATAGCTCTTATACATAATATGTGTTCATTTTTTAATGAATTCCAAAAATCCTGTTCGTTATATTATACTTATTGTTAACTTGTTTGCACAAAAATTTGCACGAACTGCTTATTGTCTTATTGTCATGCTGGTTGTCACAGTAACCTATAATCTATATATCTATACATATTAGCGGCCAATCAACATATATATATTGATTAAAAAACATATGTTGTTTTTTAATCAATTTGCGATTAAGATCGTTTTTTACTTTTTACAAAAACGTTTCCTATTCCTTCCTCCAGTAAATTTAATGAACGCATATATCTACGAAACATGACCGTCTGCAATATTTTCAAGTAACATTTTCGTTGTAAGTTTTCTTCTCATTGTCAGTATAGTTCGAGAGTGCAAGGCTACCGCATTGAATACATTTGCGATCGAAGACCTTGACCATAGCTGTAAAACTCTCATCAAAGACACTCACATCAAATAGTAATTATTACTCTTTACATTGCAATTGCACGAAACATTTTGACACACAAGAAATGATATTAAATTTTCAAGCCTGTTGTATCTTTGACGTTTTTAATATTATTTAATTTTAATTTTAATTTTATTTGTCGAAAGCTATACTAGTTCGTCTTAGAAAATGATATAATATTAAATCGTACATTATAAATTTACAAATTACAAATACACAAATTGGAAATATTTTGGTAACCAAATTAAACCATTTGAAATTATTATAATTTTAATGATAAAATAACATTCTTTAAATGATTATAGATAACTATCAAATTGGATCAGTTATTTTACTTTTTTGTGATCTATATTATTTTAGCTGCATAAAAAGTGTTCTTAAAAACTAATCAATTACATAAGTAACTTTTTGTGATTGGATTCATATCTATATACATTATTTAAAAATGTCTTGTGTAATACCTATAATCGTTCGAAAAAAATCTTTGTAGAATAACCGCATAGAATTAAACACAAATTTATAATTTTTATGTAAATTTTTCGTGATCGATTATCTTTATTTTATAGCTACTTTAATGTACGGTAGAAAAGTTTATTTATTATTTTCATCAAAACAAAAATGTATCATAACAATAACAGTGGCTATTCAAGAGTTAATGTTTGTTCTTATGTGAAGTTATACGTGTAAGCATTTTGTAATTAACTATAATAGTTGAACATTTACAATTTGAAAACGGGAGAGATAGTCGAACTTTTCGAGCAACTATGACGTATTATTGATATAATACATACATGTCACCTAATAATTATTGATTATAATACATATTACAGTTTATTAATTTTTGTTATTGTTTTTATTATTATTTATCTTTTCAATAAGTAGTACAATGATAATATATACATTAATATACTGCATTAATATACCGCTAATTTTGTGCAATAGCAAAGCGCGTCGACGAATTTTCATTAGCGTATTATTGCGACGTTTTAATGCATCTTAACTAATTCCTTCCGGACAGCCGCGCTCCTCGGTTTTCTTAGATTCTCATTCGCGATCTGTTACATTCGCGATGTGTCTTTGCTTTCTTAGTCGGTCTAGCAACAAGCAAGACGCGGTCATGGACGAAATTAGACGGACAACAGTGACTTACTGTCGACTGTATTCTCGTCTCTCCTTCAAAATCGCTTATAATGATTCACTTGACATGAGCGACATTTGCAACTTTTGCATTATAAACGGCTGCGTGTTAATCTTAATAGATATGAAAACGGAGATATAAACTTATTGATGAAAATTGCAGCACTCAATAATAACCGTCAGTTTCTTAGGGTTTATAATTCTCCCGAAATCCATGAAGTAGAACTAGCCAAGTCATATCTGGTTAACGCTAATTTTGAATCAGAAAAGAAGTTTAATTAATAATATACTTGATTATTGAATCTTACTTAGAATATTTATTGATAAAGACTTTTTTTTACTTACTTTTTTACACGATATATATTTTATAATCTTTATAAGTGCTGTATATTGAAAAAAATCAGATTTTCTCATAAAATATCAGTAAAATAAAATTTATTTCGAAAAATATTATCTTTCGCACTTTTGCAAGAAATGTCTCAGAGACACTTGTGAAATTAGATTATTTGCATCTTTCCAATCCGGTTGCATATCTCAATTTTATGAAAAATTAAACGAGTTCATGTTTGTGCGTTAGGTTACTTTCATGTGCGAAATAGAGCAAAAGGTTTTAAAAGAAGGAAGGGGAAAAATCCAAGTAAAAGAGACGACCGTAATTTTCTAGACAGGCAGGTGAAATGAATGTGGATACACAACTAGTAACGAATGAAAGAGGAAGCGAGAAAGAAAGATATTATGTCTATTATGTCGCAGGAACAAATCTCCGTTAGCTTAATAATTTGATGTTGTGAGATGCAGAATGTTTAAATAAAAAGATAATTTGAATTTGGATAAATTATCTATCGATTTTCGTGAATATATTTAATTAATCAAGAAATGTGGCAAAGATTAAAAATTTTTAGCTTTCTCATGTTATTATTGGCATATTATAATTTTATATATTACGTTTTCTTAAAAAAAAAATAATAGATCAACTGTAATTCTCATGAACATCAATGTTTATATTTCTTTGCAATTTCCCAAATTCCAAGACTACCTATAGATCCATTCTTGATCATTAATCTTAAAAAGTTGATAATCAATCTTACAAAAAATGAATGTGCATATGTGTCTTAATAAAAATACATACGGTCACTGGAAAACCGTTAAAGTTAATATCACTTCTTCCTTGTACCGTGTTTCTAACTGGATCAAAATCGATACGGTCGTTTTCGAACGCCGGCATTTATACCGTTAATGCAACTTCTCATTTTATCTTGAAGTCTGTAAAAATCACGGTAGCCATTTCAATACTTTTTCCGATATCTCGATAGCGTGATATCGCAAGCTGTGTGATAACTTTTGTATTTTTTCCAAGAAAGTATTTTCATAATCCGAGATAAAATTAGCCATTTTATTTTTTAGGATATACAAATCGAATTCAAATCTGAAACTATTAATTATTTAAGCGTATTTTAATGAAAATGTTTTCGTGACATTCTCGTTGCAACGTCTAAAGCCATCGCTAGATCGTTTGAGTTGACTCGTTCATTGTAAAAGTTAATAGATAAAAATTCTTATTGATTAATTAATCAACGTTACTACGCATAAAAGCGTTATGGGATGTAACTATAATCTTTTACGGCATTGTTAATTTTAATGTGCAGATATAACGCTTGTTATTTTTATACTGTTTATTGCAGTTTGTTGTCCTAGTGTGGCAATCTCCACTAGATTGATACGTTTGCGTTGATCATTACCGGTTTAAGAAACCTGCAGGCAGCACGATTACAGATGTAAATTGTGCAGTAACGTATGTATGTACGCATTTGTGAAATTTTCACAGAGCGGCATGCAATAAAATAAATGCGCGGTGGGCGCGAAACAAAAAGAATCTGCTGATTTCTATGTCGGCACGCTGACGTGACGTGAGTAGCGGCTGAATTCGTATGACCCTGAATTGCACATCTCTACGTGCAAGTGAGATTTCGAAGTGTATATGAGAAAGAGAGAAACGAGAATCGGCAAAGAGATTCAGGCGCAGGGGCCCAGAGAGGCACGGAGGAATGATGATAAAGAGGAAAAGAGAGAACTGAGAGGTGAGAGAAGTCACTAGGCGCAGAGAAGAAAGACGGAGGATCCGTATTCGGAGTACGAGAGGAAGTGAGACGAAAGGAACGTGAGAAGCCGAACGGAAGCAAAACAAGAAGAAAGATTGCGATTGCAGTCTCTTCACCGACGAGTTAATATGTGTAACTTAGACACGGTGCTAGCGCGAGGAAGAAGTACTATCTTTTTATTAAAGAACGACACGGCGAGAGTTGCAGTATGCGAGAAAAGGAGTATGTGGTCGAGCGTTGGCTGCGGGCAATCCGGTCGAGAAAATTGGCAATGCACGCCGTGAGCTTGCATAACCGCAAACTGGATACAGAGAAACACACCGATATACACATAGAAAGAGAGAAAGAGAAAGAGAGAGAGAGAGGGCGGGGACGATGGAAGCAGGCTGATGCACCGGTCTGTATTGTACAGTCAAAACCCCTTATTCGCGGGGAATAGGTCCCACCAAAATGCTGCGAATGTAAATGGTAAAATGTATGAAAGTATAGGGGATGCGTTTCAAGAAAATGAAAAATCAAGAAAAATGTTATTTAAAAAAGTGATTTTATTTCAAATTCAAAATCAAACGTATAATTAATATTCAATGTTTGCATAATATTTTCTGAGATCTATACGTTTAAGATTACAACAAATTATTTAAATATTATTAGACAGTTGATCAAAAATTGGTCTAAAAAATTTGATAATTTTTTTCTTCTTTTACAACACTTTGTAGGCTCCTGAATTAAACTTATGCTCAGCTATTGCTTCTTTTATCTTTCTTTTAAAATTCGGACTTCTCTCCATTAATGTATCAATTTTCATGAAGAATTCACAAAGATCATTTTATTATTTATTAATAAATAAAATAAAATAGAATTGAAATTTTAGCCACGAATGAAAACCTTTGATTGTGTTTGCAATGCAACAGCAGACGAGATATTACGTATCATATTAACGTGCGCGAGTCTCATCATGCGGTGCAGTGGGAGCGATAGGTGCGAACCGTGACTCGGTTTTCCTTGACATTAGCGACTACAATGTGCGTAACGTTCGAGCGGTACGTATAAGCGCGCTCCGCTTATCTTATCTAGAATGCAAGCGACCACTCATTCGCCGATGCAACGGACGTTGTTGGTGCGCCATGTATGTACGAATTACGCGAGGTCGTTCGGTCTTATCCAGCGAAATGTTCGAAACATACTTTCGCAATATGCAAAGCACACGATGCGAATTCTCTTCTCATTTGATTTCCGCGTACAATTAAAATTAAAGATTGCTTAACATGTGCCGCGCGAGAAAATTATTCATTGTGATTTCAACGGACGTCGCAGGGCAACGGGAAACGATGGCGCTCGCACGCATACACGCTTACACAAGTGCAAGGACGATATACTATGTATGACGTGTAAAGCTTTTTTTTCAAGAAGACAGTATTCTCAAAGCTACAATGTATTTATACATGCAAGGCCATTGCGCGTTTCCTTTCAATTTTATCTCTCCACACATACAAAGTTTATCTTCCTCTCAAAGTTTCCTTTTCATTTACAAGCTAATGAAATGTTATAATTTTCGAGTTTAACATAATGTCTCTTTGTAATTAAATTTCGAATACAATTTCTGTTTAATTTGCCATTTAAAATTTATATGATATACATAATACATACACGTATCAATGCTTGTGTAGCGATAGTAGAATGTGAATGTTCATTACGCTGCGCATTTAATACACACGTGCACGCAACGTGAATCTCACGAGTTCATCGAGTAATGCGAATTAAATAATGATCTCATGCTCGTCGAAGTTACATTCACAAACTCGGAGTTGAGCTTTGATGCATCGTACAAGTATACGTGTTTCTCTTACGAAGATAGATAATTTTCACTTTATAATAACCCTACATCTAATATGCGTAATTTGCGCGTGTTATATGTACATTATCATGCACATCGTGATAAATAATTTATTGACATCAAGCTCATATGATTTCTATCGCAATTAATTGAGTTTCTCTTGGCATGAAAATAAGCTATACACTCTTATTAATGTATATATGTACACATACTCTCATCCTTGCTATTTTAAATTTAATTGGTTTTTAAATTCAAATACGAACTCTAGACATTTGATAATAATGCACGTTTCATGGTCAACTTATTCAAATTAACAGTCGCAACGTGTTACTCGCAAGTTAACGTAAAATTTACATGTCTTTTATTTCTCACCAAAAAACCTTGTGCTTTGTTTCTCACCAAAATCATTGTGCTTTAATGAAAAATATAACGTTTTTACTTATCATTCATGAAAAAATATATATTAAAATGTGAGACAAGATTATATGATTCATACATCAATATTTTCTTGTATGATCAACCGTCGTGTATTTTTCTTATATAATTATGATGTGAATTTTTCTTTTTGTTACAAAAAAAACTGAGCTTGATCATTAAGTAATAACAGCATACTTATTGGTTATATATTTGTTACATATTGGTTACATATTGGTTATATAATATACAGGGTGTTCCATTTTAACTTGGACAGCAAAATATCTCAAAAACTAAGCCCCATATACAAAAATGTTTCAGACAAAAGTTGTATGG
>VBVR01000283.1:0-59565 GCA_011638315.1 Tetramorium parvispinum | reverse complement strand
GATGATTGCCGGACGCGCGTTGCATTTTGTATTCAAGATCCCGGATCGCGGATTAACGGCCAAGTTTTACCGCGAGATTCTGGGAATGAAGGTAAAAATATTTCTGTTACTTTCTGTTTTTTTTTTTTTTTTTTTCCTTCGTCGTGTGGCTCAACTTGTTGATTGTTGGATTTATGTTCTCGTAGGTGTTGAGGCACGAAGAGTTCTCAGACGGATGCGAGGCTGCGTGCAACGGGTGAGTAATCGCTCTAATGACTTGCCATTATGGTGCAAGAAGTAATTAATTCTTGTGACGATGCGTCATTTATTTCTTTATTGGTGCGTTCTATATTATACGCATCATGCATGAAATGGAATGCACTTTATGTGTTCGAAAAGGAAAGAGAATTTCTAGCTTTGTTTATTAGTTATAAAATATAGCAATTAATGTGTAGCTTTATATCTTTTATGGTGCCTTTGCTTTTAATTTTCTCTTCCAAGATATATGATAGGCATCAAATAGTTATTACCACTTTTGTTGATATATACTTATAATTGCTATAATTTACAATGTTACAATGCAAAGCTTTGTGTCATGTCTTATTTTTTCCTTGATATTAAACGCTTATTCTATTTATTTGTATAGTTTATAGAATATTTGAAATTGTCATACTGTATATTATAAATGCAGTTTTTAATTTTTACAGACCATATGCAAATCGCTGGAGCAAAACGATGATCGGGTATGGCCCCGAAGACACACATTTTGTGATTGAGTTGACATATAACTATGGGATTAAAGAATATGAAACTGGAAACGACTTTAAAGCTATCACTATACGTTCGAAGGATGTGATTGAAAGAGCTCGCGCGAATGGTTGGCCGATGCAGGAAGAAAATGGAAAATTTGTGATGCAGGCACCTGGGGGATATAAATATCACATTATTAACGAGCAATCTGCTAACAGTGGTAAATAACATAACATTATGAGATTGTAATAAAAATAGTAAAATATGAAATAAAAATAGATAGTAAAAAAATCACTTTATGAATAACTCTAACAGTAACTTACAAAATGTAGTTATAACATTATAATATATGAAAAGAAATTATCACGTTTTTAGTAACACTATTTTTTTTTAATATGGCTGTTTCAAATAGATCCAGTTGAGAAAGTTACTTTATCCAGCTCTAATCTCGAACGTACCATTGCCTATTGGAAAGATATTTTGGGTTTAACGATATTTGATAGGAAAGATGAAAGCGTGTTGATGGGCTACAATAAAGATCAAGCCAAGCTTGAATTTGAAGATATTGGTGAGTATATGTATATCTAATTTATTTTAAATTTTTATCAAATACATAATTATGGACATGTATTTGATAAGATTTACTATTAAATTATTATGAATTTTTTGTATCAGGAACTAAAGTTAATCACGCAAAAGCGTATGGACGTGTCGCTTTCTCGGTACCGTTTTCAGAGCAACCGACAATCCAAAAAGCTATTAAAGAAAGTGGAAATAAAATCTTAACAGATCTAATAACTCTAGATACACCGGGAAAAGCTTCTGTAAGAGTTATCATTCTTGCTGATCCTGTAAGTACTACATACTACCTAAAACAAAACACCGTACAATCACATTTTATAAATGTCATTGTCTGTTTTTAGGATGGACATGAGATCTGTTTCGTAGATGATGAAGGGTTTAGACAACTCTCCGTTCCGGATTATCCGAGTGAAGCAATTTTGGATAGATTTATTAAAAAGGAAGCGGCAGATAATGCCTAAAAAATTATCACTTGTTCTACCATTGAAGTATTATTTGCAATTAAATAATATTAAATATAGAAACAATGGTGATGGAATGCTAAAATGATTAATACTTAAATTGTAAAAAGAACTGTAAAAAGATTAATACTTAAGCGACATAAGACATCAAAATAAAAATATGTAAATTTGTCAAATAAAAAATATTTCTCATATTTTTTCATAAAAACAAACTTTATTTCTTATTAAATTGTATAAGATTAAATATTAAGTACTTATATGTATATCGTCAAATTCAACTAAATTTTATTACAAAATACATTAACGTTCATAATTTACTTTGAAATCTTGTATGAGTAAGTAGAGAACCTGATTTTTTTGTAATCTTTTCATAGAAATAAAAGATACTGACGCTTGGGCATGGAACGGGAATTCTCGTAATACCGTTTATCAGTTACAAATATGTTGAAAACATTCGTATTAGTAAGCGGTCAACAGGTCAATAACGTAATCGCTGAATGTTTCTCTATATTATTACTGAGAAAGACGCAGTATACTAAAGAGAAAAGCTGATAAGAAAAACGTATATTTATCATTTCATAGCTATCAAGCGCGTCAGTTTCTTTAAATCAGTGTAAGCCGTTGTTAACAGAGATGAATATTCGAATTTTGCTATTTCTCTTTCTTCTAACACTTCTTATAACCGGTAAATTTAGATAATATTTTATGTAAAAAGTAACCATATTATTATAAATTATTTCTTTGGATATTTCACAAATTAAACTTTTACAAATAATGTTATTACATCGATGATAATTTTGTATATTATATTAAATAATTTTTGAACAATTTTCTAACAACTTTTTCTCTTATCCATTAATTTTAAACTAACTTTTTAATATATCGATAAAAAAATAATATTGCATAAATTGAATTATTAATCATAAACTTACTTTATGTTTAGACGATGTAAACGCAGAAAGATTTCGAGGAGGATCGTTTCGTTCGAGTGCATCGCGTGGTTCGTGGTCTCGAGGTTCTTCAGGTTCGTCACGAGGTACTTCTTGGTCTAGACCTTCTTCATCCTCACCTGGACGCGGAAGTTCATCAGGAGGACATACGTCAGGCTCGAGCTCAACTAGGTATGGAAGTTCATCAGGTGGACACACGTCAGGCTCGAGCTCAACTGGATATGGAAGTTCAAGTGGACACATGACAGGTTCAAGTTCGACTGGATATGGAAGTTCCTCTGGTAGACCCACAACGGGATTAAACCCTTCTGGGCATACAACTTCTTCAGGCGGACGCACAACAGGATCACACCCAACTGGAACTTCATCGAGTCAGTATATGATATAATTATAATATGATGATGAAAGAGAGAATATTATTTGTTTTGATGCTTTCTGCGGTTACAGCAGAATTATATGTTACGTTTTGTCACAGGTCAAATTCCGCATCAGCAAAATAGAGATGCATCTTCGACTTTTTTACACGCTGAAGGAGGAGGCGCTACGCGACCCTGTAAGTGTAGTAAATAGCAAACAGCATTTATTTCACATTAAATCTAATGAATATTTTTTATTTATGCAAAGCTCAAACTAGTTCGGCGCAATCCAGCCAGTCATCAGTACCACATGGCAATACAGGTATTATTAGCATTGATTATCTTATTATTTATGTAGTTATATTTTTTATAAGAAAAAAAGAATTATTCTTGAACATTAATTTAGATATTATCTTTAATATTTTTTAATCTTACGTCTATTTTTTATTGTTTATTTTGTTCTATTGTATAAAAGAAATGAAATATTCTTTTCTGTGCATTTTTTTATTAGGAACTTATCCTGCTAATCGTGGAGGTTTTACAACGGAAAATAAACAAAAATCTACACCATACAATCCATCAGCACCATATAACCCATCAGCACCGTACAATCCATCTGCACCGTACAATCCATCAGCACCGTACAATCCATCGGTTAATTTGCCGATATCTTCGCGAAATAATGGTATATACTTTTTTTTACATTTTTAGCAAGATCATTTACACTTTTAAATTCTTAAAATTGAAGAAATAATAATCGCCAATTATAATTATCGAGTATAGAAAATTAATGTAAATTAAGAGACTGAGCATAGCAAATATAAATTTAAACGTAATTAAAAATTATATGCAATTTTCTTGCAGCTCCGACTTCCTTCGGCCATCCAAGCGCGCCTCACAATCCATCACAAGGAAGTGCACCTAGCAATCCTTCCTGGAGCAATCCGCATTTCAATCCGAGTCAGTCTCATCCGCCAGGTCCTACTTCTACTAACATCGGTTTCAAAGATCACCTGCGACCTTCAAATTCGATGCCCGGTTCTTCCGCACCTCATCATCATTCTTCTTATCCTTCTGGTTCTAATTCACCCCCTCCTCCTTATCCCGGTCATTCTTCTCATCCTTCTGGTTCTAATGCACCCCCTCCTCCTTATCCCGGTCATTCTGGTCATCCTTTTGGTTCTAATTCACCCCCTCCTCCTTATCCCGGTCATCCTGGTTATTCTTCTGGTTCTAGATCACCCCCTCCTCCTTATCCCGGTCATTCCGGTTATCCTTATGGTTCTGGTAATCCACATCCTCCTCCTTATCCCGGTCATTCTGGTTATCCCTACGGTCATTCGAATCAACCTCATTCTACGTACAATCCCAGTTATCCCGTTCCCGGTCACACAATTGGACATCCTTCCAGTTACCCAGCGCATATTCCGCCACCCGTACCAGGTACATTCGGAAATCCTTATTCTACGCATCCTGTCGGATCATACGGCGCAGCTGGACACGGCTATTATCCTCAACAACACGTCCTGGCACAGCCGGCCTCGCAACCGTATATACCTGGACAAACAATCATAACGGTACCCGGTCAACAAAACAGCGGCAGGGGCTTCGGTGAAATGGTGAAGGAAGCACTCGTGTTCTCCACAATCAACGCTGGAGTGAACAGGCTGATAAACCCGCATCATCACTACGTCAGTTCTGATTACGGCAGTTCTGCGGCGAGACCTAGTACCAGCGAAACGCATATAACTTACAATAATAATTATTTTAACACTTCTTCTCCGGGTGACAATGTTTCTCCGGCTTCACCGAATATACCTCAGGGAAATGTTGCATATCCGGCCAATCCAAGTCCGGTGAACAATCCGGTTGTTACTCCAGGTGTGTCCATCCCTACAATTGTCAACAACGGTAGCACAACATATCCAACTGGTTCTTCTGTAATCCCAAGAGGCGCAGCCAATAATGAGCAAACTCCTCCAGTTGTGCCTCCTAATGAACTTTCAACTGACAAAACAGTAAATAATCAAGAAATATCTAATCAAGGCACAGCTATTTATTCTCCGCAGTATAAGATATCGGACGATGATCTAATGGGGTTGACCGAAGAGTTATTCGGGAAACAAGAAGTCAATATATCCAAGTATTTGACATTAAATCTTCAGAGTAAATCTACGAACGTAAATGATGCAGCTAAAGGACCGTAAGTTTTAAACAGTCTAAATGATTATATAGTATATCTCGTTTACACATTTATTTTATTTACATATTTTTCGTTTCTAGATTGATTCACGCGCAAGCTGAGGTGTACGATTATCCAACGATCTTAGCTATTCGAGCGCTCTACGACAATTATGAACATAATTCCACCGTGAAGGAAACTCGTACTCCGGAAAAACAAAAGAAAGAGGATCTTTTATTAGATATGTTCCTGAGCACGAACGTGATGGCCAGAGCTATGCGATGGTTGTCGGATCGAGGTTTCATCAATCCCGATGATTTCGAGAGGAAAGATACCTTGCGGCATATGTGGTTTAACACATTCGATGGTTCCACCTCAGGATTCGAGCGAGTGTTCACATCCGAAAAATATGGCACAGACCTTCTTGGTGTACAGGACTGGATCTACTTTAATTATCAAGAATCGAAGAGACGGCTCGATTACATGGGATACACTGATACCCTGCAGCTTGGCGATGTGAGTCGTATTATATAATATAGATGCAATATGTAAGATGTACTGTTAGTGTTTTAATTTCACATACGAGTGTTTATACATATATATATATTGTATATTTGTAGAGTTGGTTAATAACTTACTTCATTTACTTTTCGCAGAGCGCCTCATTGGTGAAATTAAACTTCCGAATGGATGATATTATTAGACCAAACGCAACGATATTCGTGGGCACACTTCCCGAGCTCGAGATGTCCCTGTATACGATATGCTTTTATGCCAGACCGAATGATCTATGTCCCATTTCTCTTGGCGGAAGCAAATTTAATATTTTCACGCATTCCTTTAGATACTATGGGAAGGATCTCATAGATCTTGCACTTCCTATTTTCTAATTCTATATTACATAAATAAATTTTCGAACGAGATAATATAAATTATCATATACATGTGAGCATACTTTTAAAAGATATTAAATATATTAATGTAAGAATGATTGTAAAATATATGACTTAACTTCTTTCGAGTTTTATTTTTCTAATGCGACAAATTTTGTTACACTAATAAAAAAGATGTATTGTAATTCATTTGGAAAATTTTTCAATCTTATAAACATAGTTCTCTTCTTACTTCTCTTGTGTAATAAACAGAGACCGGATCGCGGTGCTGTTTTCCCCACTTCACGCGCGTGCTAGCGGTCGAGCGCCGCAAGAAGCAGTACCGTGTATGTGCGTCAGTATTAATAATAATTTATCTCAATATTTTGTTACTCACTTTACAAATCGAATAAATAATTTATTACATATATATATATTCATATACCGTTTATATACATAATATATACAATATATTTAAAAATTTTGACACTTTACGCGATGGTGCCCCCTTTGCTAGACTGACACAGCGCACATACACGGTACTGTGATCAGGTCTCTCAGTAATAAAAAATAATATATTAATTATTACATTTAAACTACATTTCTCTGTTATTTCAGTATTTAAGCAATGATACCTTCAATATAAAATTATAATGGCAATTATAATTTTATATTGAAGGTATCATTGCTCCTTTTATTTCAGTCATGTAGTCTTTTTCAAAGATGCTAAGTTTAATTTCTTCTGAAATTTGTAATAATAGTAATCATTAAAATATATAATTATTTTTATACAATATGTAATATTTTTTCCAAATATGTATATTAAATTTAATAGATCTCATTTTTAAAGGCACATTATTTTATTTTTATATTAATACGGAAAATTTAATAAATAAATCTTGAAAAAATGAGAAAAAGATGTCTAGTTATTATTAAGGAGAAATCAACTTGAAATTAAGGAAAAAAACTCATAGACATAAATCCGTAGAGAAAGCGCTAGAAATCTGGAAAACAGTGTATAGCATTCGCGAATATACTTTAACTAATACTTTAGATTTTAGAAAATTTTAACAACTATTCTAAAGATCGCGTTTAAAATAATTGTAACATTGTTAAATTAATATTTCTAACTCAGAACTGTTTAATCGAATAATGTCCATTTCTACCAATTTAGATTAACTTTAATCTTGGTTTAACTTACTTTTTATCTCTTTCTAGTTCTAAGAATTAGAAAAGAATTAAATGTAAGTTAAACTGAAATTAAAGTTGGTATCTGCGTTGGTAAAAATGAACATAAGTCGTCCAATTGCAGCTCTGTAGGCGCGGAGAATCAGCGGAAAGAGAAAGCCTACACGGAGCATGAATCATTCAATGTTACGGGTGATGGTCACCGACGTCTAGGCCGTTCAGTATAAGGTCGAACGGTAGTAGTAGCACATCAACTGCGAGAGCAAACAGTGCGTGTCAGAGATTTCTTCGTGTTTCCAACCGATCGCGACGACAATTCGGCAGAAACAAAGTGGGCAACGCAACGAATATGAGAATCAGGACGTGTCTGATCACCGTGATTGTGGTTTTATTTATTTTCGGTAATCGCATATGTTATTCCTAACCAGATAGATTAAGATGTGTTGTTAATTAATAGGTGAAGATTGTGCATGTATGAATTATCAGATTTACAGATTACAAAATTTACTCTAAAATTTGCACGAAGTTTAATAAAAATTGATAACTTATTAATAATGAAATACTTTGCTTAATGAGAATCGATTTTCATTAAAGAAATTTTGTTAAATTTTATTAAAAGTTTTTGCTGAACGAAATATTTGATGTTAATTATTTTAATAATTAAATTCTGTTTAAGCAAACCTTAAGATACTCTCAAAATTTGTATAATATATTTTAACAATTATATATTTTAATTAATTAAAAATCTGTTTTTGGTAAAGAAATATCCAAATTTTATAGAAAATTCAATATTCGAATATTTGATCAGTAACTAAATTTTAAATTACAACTTCGTTTAAGTGAACTTTTCTTGAACTTGAGTTTGTGTTACGTATTAGTGCGGAAGCATAGTTCGCGGAAATTTATTTGCTTCTAACTGTCGACAATTCATGAATTATTAAGCTAATTAATACTTATAGCTCAAGAATTACTGGCAACTGAGAAAAAGTAATTTCCAGATTAGTCAGAAAATCTTGCTGTGCGCAATGTAGATTGTAAATTTGCAAAAACCGATTATTGTATTATTAAAAAAAATACAAGAACATGTTTAACTTATTAATAAATATATTTGACTTGGGTCATATTTATAAAAAAAACATCTGTGACGCGTATGTGTGTGGAAGAGTGACATAAACTGAACATATGTTGAATCTTTACTGCACAATAAAATTTATAATTTACAATCTGTTTACGCTATATATATTTTGAAGGACTTTCGAAAAATTCTTTAGAATAAAATGGAAAATAAAATAGACGTAATCAGTACATCAATTAGACGATAAGAAAATGGAGGAAATCACGTAAGATTTACGTAGAACGTTAATAAATCAACTAACAAATATAGACTGCGTAATAAGTGAAATCAGCAGAGCAAATTGCTCTTCCATGTTACTCATACGTCATACCGTCGATGTATGTACGCTCCTCGTATGGCATTATTCACTTGACGGCGTTTACCATAATTGCATTACTGCGTCCATGATACTAAACTAGAGATTCTTATCAAAAGTCACGTAAATTGAAATTAAAACTATTTTAAAACGTATTTAACAAGTTTTACACGTTGTACGAATGATTAAAGAAATTTATGTGTTTGTTATGTGTTTATGTATTATGAGTTTTCGTATCTCTTTGAAATTGCACACACAAGGCTCACTAAAAATTATATATGATTAGAACCTTATCTGTATCGAAAATCTTATGCAATTATTAATGAAAATCGCGTTTCTCATAGCGGAAAGAATTTAAAATATATGGATGAACTTGATTTCCTGAATATACCTATATCTCTCGTGTAATGTGGGTGCGAACACTTATATTCAGCGTAATACGTGATATTGAGCCAACGAAAGGACAGGCAATTGCTGCTACATTATATAATAATCTATTGAAGAACAATGGGCCTGACAATCTGCACCGGTGTCGAATCGCGAGAAATAAAAGAGGACACCAGGTTGCATAGATAGCTCGATAGTTACTCAATCATCGTTTTATGACGCAGGATACTCCACCTAATATCTCGAATCATCCCAGCATGATCCTATCCTTAATAAAAATTCAGAGAGAATATTCGTAATTTTAAGTAGATGAAAAAAATCAGAATATTCTGAATTTTTATCAGGACTAAAAATTCCTTTGCACATTAGTGCACAGATTTTACACTCAAACCGTCTTTAGTCATGCTGCGTTTCCGAAGTTACACAATTAAAAAAATAAGCTTTCTTTCAGCACAAATGCTATCTCGATTTAATTTATCTGTAATATCTAAGAATAAAAGTAAATAAATCAACACTTTTTGTATGTGCAATAATTACACGAAGAAATGATTAATCATTACACACGATTATCAGCTGTATTACCTGAGATGTATGCAATTTCAAAAGGTGTTTAGCTAAATGTTGCGAAAGTTGTTGCACATGATAAATTGTATATGTAATATCGTGCTTACAGCGGATACGGATGGTCGTAAAACCAGCGGACGAAGGAGTGGTAGCGGTGGATGGGGGAGTAGCTCTTCGTCTCGGCGGGGGGGAAGTTCCACGAGAACAACTGCACGGCCTTCACAGAGTAATGGTATGTAATCGTTACATTTACATATTTTATCTTATTAAATATTTCTATTATTATTATCTTTACATTTTACTATTATACCTATATGTTTCTATTATGATCAATGCATTTTCTTCTTAAATATTCATGAGGCTACACCCATCGGTTTTTTCAATACATTGCATCATGTTGAACAATATGTACATACGTGTCGTTGGCAAAAGGAAAAATTCCATATTACAGGATTATTGCATTGTAAAAATCAATCGTAAAAGACCAATTAAGCTCCTTTTCATCCGACACGGAAGTGCGTCGTTAACAAATATTTATGTATCTGCGCGTCAGATCTTTTACAAATTCGATGAGTCACTGCTTCGTATAGACTATAACGAATATAGGCAATAGCCTTCTACGGCTTCGCATATACTCGTCTCCAATATCACGAATCCCGTTACGGTTGCAGGCTCAAACTCAGGTAGAATAGGATGGAACGTACCACCGAACAACAATAACAATAAAGCACCAACTGGGACCAGCAATGCCAAGCCGTCGGCGCCGGGATCCGAACATGTTTCCAGGACTAGCGCGACGAATGTGCAGTCTGGATATCCGTCAGCGAATAATAATCCGCCACCATACAGTCCATCGGGTACATTAATTATTCTTCCGTATTTTTAAAGCACCGACAAGTTTCAATCTCGATTCTACAAGCACTCAATAAATGATATCTCTTTGATCTCTTGCAATTGCCGCATTTGTGATGGGAGGCAAGAATTGCTAAAATTATATTCAATTGTGAAGTATTTTTTAAAGTTAAAACAATAATAATTATACTTCAATATTTAAAATTATAATTATAATATTTAAAGTTAAAGCAATGTTTATTTTAGAGTTTTGCAATATTTAACTTTCGTTATAAAATTTTAATCTAACATCTAATCTCGCTCTCTCTTTTTTTGTATTTTCCTTAAAATCTGAATCTAAAATTTTATCTCTAAATCCCAACCCAGGTAGCAAGCTGACGTTATTTATCGTCATTTTGACGTCAAAAAGACCTCGATAAAAAACGTCAGCTCGCTACCTGGGAATCTCTTCACGAGCAATGGAGTTTATAATCCTAATCTTTCTAATCGATTCCTAGGCGGATATCCTCGGCAGCCCGCCAACAACCCCTACGGAGGTACGGGTTACAACCAGGGTTACCCATCCCCCAATAATCCTTCGTATCCCGGTGGTCACTCACCTTACGGTCAGGCTTACAATCCGTCTATGCAACATAACGCACCGCCGGCCTACAGTCCGCCCTACGGCGGGCACTCCTACGGCGGCGGTTTCGGCGGACAGCCGTCGTACGGCCAGCCGTCCTACGCCCAACCGTCCTACGTTCAACCGGCTATCTCGCAAGCGCCGGCACTCACCGTCCTGCAACCAAGTCGACCTGGCATTGGCCAGCTGGCCAAGGAAGCGCTGGTTTACTCCAGCGTGAGCGCGGGCGTGAGCGCGGCCGTCAATAGGTTGCTGCCGGGTGGTATCTACGGCAGAAGTCCGGGATACGGCAGCGGCAGCGGCAGCGGCAGCGGCGGCGGCGGTAGCCACACCGAGGTCACGTACAATAATTACTATTACAATCAGTCGAGTCCGGCGAACGGGGAAGCTCCCGCGGCGGCCGCGAATAACAATGGGGCTGCGCCCGCAAATAACAACGGGGCTGCGCCCGCGGCCCCGGGCTCTAACGCTCCCGCCAGCTCCGCACCGGCGGTCCAGCCGCCACCGGAAGCGGAGAAGAAAGCTGAAGCGCCTAGCAATGCCAATTCACCTGCACCTCAGCAAAACGCCAATCCGAGTCAGCCGAACTACCCGATTTCCAACGATGAGGTGAAGAAACTGGCGGAAAGCCTCTTCGAGGCGGATAAGAACAATGCGTACAAGTACATCACCGTGAACCTGCAGGGCGAGACGAAGGAGGACAGCACCGCGGACGACGCTCCTTTGCCGTGAGTGGTTTGGAAGTAGTCAACTCGACTGCTTTTTCACCTTGGATGAGATAATTCCGCGCGTCGAGAGTTTCATTGACCGCGTTTTGATGTAATTTCAGCCTGCTGGACGTCAAACCGGAAGCGTATGAAATCCCGACGATTAAAAGCGTGTTGGCGTTACACGATAATTACGAGATGGACGTTAAGACGAAGGAGACCGTCACGCCGGAGGAGCGAAAGGAGGAAACGGAGCTGCTCGACAGGTTCTTGGAGACCGACGTGTTTAAGGCGACGATGAAGTTCCTCGTCGACAAGGAATTCATCCCGAATGACGAGTACGAGTTTAAGGACACCCTGAAACGCATCTGGTTCTCGCAGTTCCAGCGGGTGGAGGGAGATCCGTCGAGTTCCGGTTTCGAGGCGGTATTCCTCGCCGAGAAGCTCGACTCCTACATGATCGGGCCGCAGAATTGGATCTACTTCGCCAAGCAGGAAGCGCAGAAGAATCTCGATTATCGCGGATACCTAAAGGACGTCAAACTAGGAGATGTGAGCAACGTCGTATAATATTTACAATTTTTATAGAGATTACTCTCTATAAATTTGTGATAATTTATTTTATGTATTTATCACACGATTTCTTTACCTTTGCAGAAGGGCGAAGCTATTAAGATTCGTTCAGCTTTTAATGTACCTGACACGAAACATGCGATCACGACCCTCCTCGTCGGTCTCTCACCCGAGTTAGAGATGGCTCTTTACACAGTGTGCTTCTACCTGCGTCCGAACGACGTTTGTCCGGTTTCGTTGGGCGGAAAGGACGTCAATCTGGTTTCCACCAGATTCAACTACTTCGGCAAGGATATTATGATTGCCGGCTTTGTCGCGGGATGAAATCCGGATTAGGACCAAAGCTCCTTTTGAGATTTCTTATCTTATAAGTTATGCGATTGAAAATTTAAATAAATGCTTAAAAAGAACATTTGGACAAATTTTATATTAAAATAACTCGTAAAACAAAATTTACATGTTTATATATTGTGCTTTTAGTTTAATATATATTTATCCAGCATATTTTTTTAAGGCGAATTTCATACCTTTATCCATCTGTATCGAATATGTACAAATTTGTATTAGTGAAGAAGAAAGTATGCATGATCTCTCTCTTTCTCATGGATCACGTATAAACTTATCTTTACTGTAATAAAATCGGAAGGGACAGAATTGCAATACATATCTCAGGTATCCTGGCGCTCTTTTTCCTAATTCCGAAAATTCCATCACAGGTATTATGGTCGGCCGTCTGTGTGCGCATCAGTTGGGAAATTTCGTATGCTTCAATATTTTTATAAAATTCGTATTTTGCTACACTGCTCCAAAGTTAGCTTATCGCTAAATTTAATGAATTGAAGTTTATACGTTACTCTTTTTAAAATCTTAAAAAGCAACTAGATCAAACGTAGAAAAGAAAGATTCATTCAAGTTTTCTATATGTGCTAAATGAGAAAGTGTTACTGAAGTCCAACGACTGCAAATATATAGAGTTTAATTAAAGTATTCTGAAAATTCAATTTCATACAATTTAATCTGCCATCAGCATCATATGGCAATATAGATATTATGAACATTGATTAAATTATTCAGAATTAGAATACATTATAAGAGCTAAAGAAAGATGTACTTTTAGATGTTACATTAAATATTATCTTTAACATTTCTTTTACTTTATTTAGTATTTCGTTTTATTTGCTTTTTATATAAAAAATAATATATTCTTTTATACCGTTTTTCTATTAAGAGCTTATTGAAAATTCTTGACAGTAAAGTTAAAACCTTAAATTTTGAAATAGAAAGTAAAGAATTCTTTTTATGTTTTTATTAAGAATTCCAAATTAACTAAAAAATTCATAGATATAAATCCATAATATAAGGCATCTAGGGAACATTCGCACATGTTTTTTAACTGTTCTAGATTATATCAAGTTTTAATAGTTATAAAAGATGAAAAAATGGCATTAAAAGATTGATATATAATGTTTATAATATTACGAATTTAATTCAGTGGTTCGACTGTTCCAATTTAATATTCTGCGTACACACTCGGAAGATCAACAGGAAAGGAAAGCCTACAAAGTATAAGTCATCGAGTTCCTCACTTGAATCGTGATCATGAATGTGATGTTACAAATATTAAATTGACTCTTAACATTCATCTGTTAAATTGCTTTTCAAGACAAGTTTCAATTGATATCGTCAGAAGAGAAACGACTATAAACACGAAGGATGATATCACGGATGTCTAAACCATTCAACGTAAGGAAGCAACAGCAAGTGGATCATCTTGTGAGCGAATAGTGCGTGTCAGAAAGAGTGATTCTTCGAATTTTTAACCGATTGATACAATTTGGCAAAAACGAAGCATATAACAATGAATATGAGGGCGTTCCTGATCACTGCGATTTTTGCTTTAATCATTTTCGGTAATTGTATAGGTTCTTTCTAAGTAGATATTACATTAAAGAATTTTGATGTATATAATTCAGATGTTATGAATTTGGGAAAACGAATTATCGCGGTAATGAAAAAAATTATAAAGAATATACTTAATTTATTAAATATTTATTCGCAAATTCAAAAGACATCTGGCCAAATATTGGAACGTTATTGCATATGATAAATTGCTCATAATATTACACTTACAACAGAGACAGAAGGTATCAAAGTAATGTTGGGAAGGATCGGTAGTAGAGGAAGAGTCTCCAGTGGAAGGTCCACCTTTGGGCAGAGTATGTAATATTTACACATTATTATTATTATATTTCTATTATTATTACCACTACGTTTTACTATTATTAGTATATTACATCTTTATATAATTATTATAATTATTTTTTTAAATACTTTGAAGAATGCATTTGTTTCTTTCAATATATTACACTATGAAAAATAAGACTGTCAAGAAAAAAGCTAAAAAAACCATCAAATTAAGCTCTTTCATAATCATTCTATATTGTGCTGCAGTTTGCATTTATTTATATATTGGCCTATCAGATCTCTTAAATATAAATATTCCACTCTCAAAAAAGAGATGTTAAATCGATTCTCGCAAGTAGTGTTGCCCCTTTTCCGTGATATTAATTGATTATCACGTACCGGCGCAACGATGCATAGCGCGCGCAATGTTATGTTCTAGTATAAATTTGATGAATCCCTACTTTCTGTTTCTAATAACAGCACAAATTTTTACGAATTTTACAAATTTTAAATTGTTACGTTTACAGACTCAAGCTCACGTAGGAGCTCACTTACAGGATGGAATCAACCAATGAACAACTACTTTAAAGGACCAGGGTCCGGTAATGGCAATCCAACGTCTCTATCCGAATTTGCTTTTGGACCTAGCAGGACGAATATGCAACCAAAATATTCATTAACAAATAATAATTCACCATCGCATAATCCATTAGGTATAATTTTATTTTTCCTTATTATTTTAAAGATGAAATAATGTAATATCTCGGTGAGTTTAGATCTTTCTTCGCTATAGGCATGTAAGTGAAACACATCCTTTGTCTGTACATCTTCTCATGCAACATGGCAGATTAAATTTATTGAAATTATATCTAATGCTAAAATATTTCTTTGAAGTTGAAGCGATTTGCAATTTATTTATGTTTTCTTGTAAAATCTGAATCTAA
The DNA here is from genome assembly GCA_011638315.1 of Tetramorium parvispinum. NCBI lineage: Eukaryota > Metazoa > Arthropoda > Insecta > Hymenoptera > Formicidae > Tetramorium > Tetramorium parvispinum. The sequence goes on along the minus strand of VBVR01000283.1, from coordinate 43,982 downwards.
AATCTAGAAACTCATCTTCGTGTATCCTTTAAAATTTTTATCTCCTTGTGTACATTTATGAACATTGTTATTTTCATCATATATAATTATAATATTTCTTATGATGGTTTTCTAGGTGGACATCCTGAGCAACCTGTCGGAGATGCTTATCACACAGGCGTTCTGCCGGGATATTTGGCCCTCAACTTATATCGCAATCACGATTACCACTCGTCTACGACAACCTCTAAGGTTATTTAAGACAATTTTGATCTTTATTCTGACAATGTAAAATTTTATTATAATAATGATATAAAATTTTGTTACAAAAATATATATTGTAATGTAACTAATATTTTTACGGTTTTTATAACAATCGTAAAACAGAATAATATACTCTTCTTGTAAAACCAAAAATAATTCTTTTCATTAAATAAACTATTTTACTTATGATATATGATATTTAAGAATAACAATATAGTTTTATACTGGAAAATATGACTGTACTTTTTATTATAGTAAGACAGTTCGTTTCAACGATGCAAAATTCAATTTTTTCTAAAATTTAATATAATATTAATCAGTAAAATATTTAATAATTTAATATATTTGATAATATATTTTTCGAAATTTATTAAATTTAATTGGAAAAATTTATGATAAAATGAGAAACGGTACAATTATAACACATACCTCAGATGTTTTGGTATTTCTTTTTTCTAATTCCGAAAATTCCATCATAGGTATTATAGTCGGTCGTCCGTGTGCGCATTGATTGGGAAGTTTCGTATGCTTCAATAATTTTATAAGATTCGTGCACTGCTCCAAACTTAATTTATCGCCGAATTTAATGGCACCTAAAAAAGTTAATAAAAGAAAAGGTAAATTTGCAATGTTTCGACAATAGAGTAATCGTATTTTATATAATTAATTAATATTTTTTATAAATAATTAGTTTTATATAAATAATTAACGCAATATATAAATCTTTGATATAATAATAATTTTTATATCTGCATATTTAATCACATACATAACCATTATACATTTTATAAAGTAATTTGACGAATACCATGACAAGCCTCCGATGCTATAGCATTATGAATAGTTAATGGTATTGCGTCCACTCGATTTGTTTTATTGTTTAGCATTTCGTTTAGTAAACTATAAATTTTTGGCAATATTTTTTCGCTATTGTAGGGATCACTATTCGTAATTAAACATCGCGGTACTGTACGTATTAATAATGTGTTTTCCTTTAATGATCCCAAATTTATGCCATATTTCCTCAATAACATTTTATTGCGTACGAGTAAATCACACACTTCTGTAGGAAATTCCATGGCCAGAGGATCACGCAAATTAATAGAAAGCATCTCGCCCTCGTTCTTTATGTTATATCCTGAATAATAATAAAAATTATAATTTTGAACACTTGGAAGAAGACACAATTAGAGAATACAATACGTATTATATATATTTTCATATTTATTTAATTCAAAAATTAATTTATTACGTAATTTGTATAATTTCTGAATAAACTATTCAGCTAAAAGGAAACATTATTTCTTATTATCTAAGAAAATATTATAATTATTTACTAAGAAGTAAATTCTCGTAACGTATTCTTTCATGGATGGCATGTTGATCGACTATTAATAGAATTTTCATTTCATTGTACGCCATCCACGCGGCGATAAATTCGTTATTAACTTGATTAATGATCTGCAAGACAAATATATTTGTCAAGATATCTTCAGACTATTGCTTACTACTGTGAAAATTTACGCACGTACTTTTATGCACGACAATGACGCTCGGGACAATCTAAATTCGCATAATTTTTGCTTTAATTTGCAAGGATGCACCGCTATTTGTTCATGTTGCCAATTTTCTGTAACTGAATTCGTAATATTGTTTAACTTGTAAATATTTATTTATATAATTATTTATATTATAATAAATTAATTATGTATGCAGATAATTTGTTACTTCATCTGACAATTACTTACTCGAAATCGTATCGTTAGGACTGTTGAAGCATTTTACGTTTGTTAATTTAATATGACGACGCTGTAGAAGACAATGCAATTTTCGTGGCAGAAAATCAAATTGATTGTTAGATTCGGAAAACTGGCGAAAACGTATATCATTTTCGGAAGACATCTCATTCATATTTCTCGCAGGGTCGCATTTCTTATTATTCGTATAATAAGTCCAATTCGACCATTCGGAAAGAGGAGAAATCGTGCTTTTAAAATTGTTGTTATTACTATCGTGATAATTATAAGCTTGGTCAGATTTAGTGGAATTATCATCTTTTGTATCAAAATTCATGGAACCTGATTTTATTTTATCAACGTCGTTATGTATAGGCTCTTTTATAGCTTTATCCTCACAGAAATTCGTGTGTCTTATGGAACCAATTTGACAATGAATGTTATTTAATACATTATTTGTCTTATGTGTATAATACTTGACACTTTCATTATTATATTCTTTATGTTGTTTATTGAAATAGTTGGCAATAATTACTGATGTAATTTGTTTTCTTTTAAAGCCAACGATTTTCTTTTTCATTATCGAAGATGTAATATTTTTACGTTCATTGATATTGTTGCTAAAAACAGAACTTTCTGATTTCAAGTAAATTCGTTTTAACAGCTGCGTTTTACGTGAATAAGGAGTAATAGCAGAAACTGTTGTAGCTTCTTCTGCGAGGCATTTGAAGGCGCAGTTTTTAATGATATTTAATATCTTCCGCATATTATTAAACATTATATATCTTTTCCCACTTTCGGCAACAAACGTGAATTCTTTCTGCGAGAATGTAAGAAAGAACAGAATAAACATATTTTTATCGCGTGGATCGCGCGCATTGGATTCCTCGTCGGGGAACAAGTTGAGCCTTTCTTTGAAGGCGATTTTAATCAACCTCAGGAGAAGAGGGTAACAGATCGGCTTGTGGTTTAAAAAGATCCACTGCATCGCGTTTTCGTCGGACAATCCCACGTAACCGTGACACGTCGCGCCGAACTCGGGACTGCACTCTATCGACCACACATGATTCAACGGCAGATCTTTCCCAAACAGCATTCTCAGGACCTTGACCGGGCTGTGCGGTTTCGCAATCCTCAGAACAACCTTCTTCCGGTCTTCGTCTCTAATCGAAAACGACACCTGATTGCATCAATATAAAGAAGACATTATGGGGCAAGTTATCCCGATTGATAATCGCCGCGATAAATTAAATCGTACTTCCAACTTTGTGACAGCTATAGCCGCAATAAGAAAACAAATGGTAGATGTGTCCCATTCTTTATGCGGCGGTACTTCGTGGTAGCCGTAGATGGACACCGTCGTGCCGCACGAAGGTCGCTGCTCTATTTGCTTCAAACTAGGCGTAAGTCCCACCTCGAACATCTTTAACAAAAAATAATGCAAAATAGAACCATCTTCAAAAAATCTCAAATAAATCCATCCTTTAAGATTTTAATTAAATTTAATATTATTGTGACAGCTGGCGGCACAATAATATAATAGCTCGCTTTATTATTAATATTAGCATTTAATTAAATTTCCTATTGAATAATAAAATTTACAATTAAACCTGATATTAAATTCAATGCCCTGCTTCAACTGTAATTAATTTTAATTAAAAAATTTAATTTAAAGACGCAAGCCAAGAGCAAGAAATAACAGAAATGTATTGATATTTGTATTTGTATTAACTATTTTTATTTATATCGTCAACTAATGTGATAACAAGTTAACGAGATGACAAGTAATACCTTCATAAACGTCTCCTTGGAATATTGATGTCTCGAAGCGATCGTAAGACGATCGGACAGACGACGGATATCCGCCAGATAATTCGATACTGATGGTTCGTTGGTATGTTGCTGATCGTCCACGGCTACTAAATCGTACTCCGCGATGTGTTTCAACGTGTCTCTCGGTATCCCAACGCCATTGTCGACAACCTGAATTTCCCGTTTTCCCGCATGAATTCTTACCGCGATTGCTGCGGCGTGCGCGTTCAAAGAATTTGCTATCTGCAATGTTTCAGTTCAATACGTCATCATTCGATCTCCTTATTTGATTGAAATAAAATGTAAAACAAACATATTTGAAAATGAAAAACATTAAAAATCTAAAAGCTCAACATCAGAAAAGTAGAATTGTATTTTTTCATGCAAATTAATTTTCTTTTAGCGTTTGAATTTAGAACCTTGATAGAAAACGATACTTTACGTTCCCCGCGCTGGCATATACACAACAAAGAACTCGGGGACGAGAGAAATTATTTAATCGTAACGTAAAGTGGCGTACCAGCTCCGAGACGCATCGTTCGAAAGACGTGATATTCGACATCGCCAACGTTCGCATGTTCAATTATCTTACATTATTCTGTTCTTCGAGTTTCGTAACGAGAAATGAAACTAGAAAACGTTAACGCGCTGCTCTTCTCTCGGGAAAGATTTTTCTATCATGGCGTCAAAAGTCACGTGCCCTTCTTGCCCTTCTACACTCATTACATCCCACACATCTCCTTAAAACGATGGAAAAATAAAGAGAATAAAAACGCAAATGAAAATAATATGTATACATAATAAACTAATATATGCATAATAAATATAAATTCTTTGCAAATGACTATAATGCATTGTGCAAAAAGACTATACATATGAATGTACAAAAAAATGTATGTAAAAATGTAGTAAACGATAGTTTCTCAAAAGTGCACAAATACGGGTATTATTGCCATTTGCAATGTATGAGATTTCAGATTTCCACACCAGCGGATTCGAAAGCGACGCAAAAATAATCTCATCTTTTCAATTCAGCGCAGCAAAGAAGCAAATGGGGGAGAGAAGGGCGGGAAAAGGGAATCAGCGACGGTCCATCGCGGATGTATTTATAAAAATCTCTTTATTCTTTTTTTTCTTATTGCATCTACTAAAAAGTTCCTGCATTCGTATCTCTTTCAAAATGCTATATATAATCCTGGAAAAGAAGTATGGCTCTCTTTCGCTCTCTCTCTCTTTTTTCTTCTTTAATAACAAGTGCCAAGACCGCGATAACTTAATATTAACATTCGAGTAGCTTTACACGATTCCTCCGCCCCGTGTTTCGGGGATGCTCTAAGAGTATTTAATATAATTTATTTAACATTCGGGCGCGAGACGACACAACTAGGAGAAACTTTAATCGTAACGATTATCGTGCTAGAAGGATCCTGGTAGCTTCAATGGGAGACCTCAATAAAGTCGCTATCAATTTTACATCTTTCCTTAACAATTCGCATCAACATAATAAATTCACAAACGATTTTTGAAATTAGTATACTGTTAATTGTGTTTAAAGAGACACTACGGTGTTTCTTATTGTTCTGTAGTTTAAATTATTTTGGTACACGGAAACTTAACAAACACAGCGGATATAAAAATAGTTTACGTTGTACATATGTATACATCATATACACATACATATATGTATATACATACATATAATGCCAATTGTAATTATACGTAATATTATATATTATACATTATATTTAATTATATAATTGTATAATGATATAATATTAATATAATTATATTATACAGGATGGTGCACATAAAACTTACCTCAAACGCAAATTACAAGCGCTGTCGCGTATAAGTTCAGAATCTCCACGCTTTTGGAGACGATCTGCGTTTGTTGAAACTGTTTATTTAGCAAATGTAACTCAAATAATTATACCATTAATACCAAATGAAACTGTAACTGTATTTTTGCATTTAGGGCCAGTTTTATATACACTACTCTGTATAATAATCTTATATGCAAATATGTATATACATATATAATATATATGTATACGTATACATATTAGATATAAGACACGTGGAAAATACGAAGTATATTGTTCGTATTTCGTCAATTTTTGTGCTATTAATATATCTGCGCATCATTGACAATCGATGTAACATTTCCATTAATAAAATCATTTACGCAAATTATGTAAAATAGTTATATATATATATACTCGTATATAACTATAGCGATATATATACACACATGTTTACATCGTTATGCATATACATCGCTATAAATTTGATACAATTGCATTACCCAGCGTTCCATCGAAAAAGAAACAAATTTATCTTACCGAATAAATCTATCAAACGTTGAGTATATTTTAAAGAAATTTATACCTTAGACACATTATAAGTTTTTAATATAAAATTCGTTATATTCAATTTCAATATATGTAATACAGTCCTTTAATAATATCTACTAAGAATTGTAAAAGAAGATGTAATTCATTTTCTGTATCTATAAATTATTATGGAACACTGGTTGCACTTAGCCCTTTTCTTTTCCTCGTCAGAATTAAATTACTTGCTTTATGTTTAAAGATGTAAATGTACAATCTCTCAAAGAGAGTATCTTAATGAACAAAAGCTTCTTCATAAACGTTATTTTTACGAAAAATTATATAAATTAACAGCATACTCTTTTCAGCAACACTTTTTTCAATTTGCGCTTTGTCTTCGAATTATATCGATAACAGAGAGTTCTTATTACGATTGGACATATTAAATATATATCGCGAGCACATACTAGATATAGTCAATAATTAAGAAATAATATAAAATACGTGTTTCTTTTTTTTAGAGAAGCGAGCTTGGAAGAAAAGTTTAAATTTAATTTCTAAATTAAAATCTATACATGTAGAAAAAAAGCATGAAAGTATCGAATTGAAAAGCTCGCTATATAGCATATCGTGTAATGAGTTTATTGTAAAATTATTGTAATAACAATCACATATCGAGTCATCTATCAACGAGATATAACACACATATTAAAATGATGAGACATAAATAATTTAGCGGCATCACCAAGTATCTTGACGCTAGTATAGCGTTGAAAAATCATGTAACATTAAAAATATATATATATATTTATATGTATATGTATAAATTGACGAGTTATTCCTATAAATATCCTCTAAAATCTGCTGTGATAAATCAATCACTTAGAAACAAATTCACGATTTATTCAACTTTAGGCACCAATGGTATGCAGACCCTGTCTTTGGTACATATGACCGATTCGATTTTTGTTTATATCTGAATAAAGAAGACGGACTATCACAATCTTCTGCATCTGAATATAGTTATTTTATAGCGATTTCATCATATGGATACTTCGTCCTTCAATTTTCTTCTTCCATTCTTGCATGTTCAATGCGAAGAATGTGTATTATTACATTTTGTTTATCTGTATGATACAGTCCTCTAAAGCATGTTTGTTCATTAACAAAAAACTCAGTCTTCTTCCTTCTTCTCGGGCTTCAAGTCTACCATTGCATGTATCTCGTCAGGACTGTATCTGTAAAAATAGAAGAAAAAAATATAACAATTAGTAACATTATTATCTTCGACTGTCAACAATTATATTTGCATTAAATATTATTTCAAATTTGCAATAATAAAATGTGAGAACTTGTGAAACATAAATATCAAGAATGATACACTTAAATTTGATCAAATCAAAATTAAAATTTTAAAATTGTTTCAAAATTTTTAATTGTAAATGAGTGCAATTATATACGCTTATATTTACCCTAATAGCGTTTGTAAGTCGCATACAAAACGATATACATATCGCTTGCCAGCAGTTTTGTGTATAATATTCTTGTCGTAATAATAGCGTAAGCCTCGGCTCAGCTTTTCATAATTCATTTTGGGCTTATTCTTGCGAATGCCCCAACGGCGTGCAACTTCGTCTGGATCGGTCAACTTAAATTCCCAGCCGTCGCCGGTCCATGAGATGAAGCCCTGGCACGCTTTGTCAGTTAAGAGCTCTAGCAGAAATTGCCACAGTTGAATTGGACCTGATCCAGTGAAGCATGGTGCACCGCTACCTAAAAAAATATAACATTTTATGTATTTAATTAAGGCTTGAATATTGAAATATATATATTAAACAGTAAAATTTTATGCAACTTTGAAATCTATTACTTCGTTTTTTTTTATTATTATATCTCTATGTCTATCAATAATTCATAATAATTATTTATTTTACGGTAAAAACAAAGTATCTAAAACATGAATTTAATGTAATTGTGGCTAAATAAATTATGTCGTTTTTTGAAGAACAGAAAATTTTTAAACATGAACAAATAAATCAGACAAAAAAAATTTATAAAGTAAAATCTATTAGTAATTTATAAAATATGTTATATAGAATCGTGAATTTACCTGGATAACCGGTGAGCATTGAGCTCTGCAGTAACGGTTTTTGGTCCGCATTATTGGCGATAGACGTAGGATGATGAGGATTGGAGGAATCTCGTGGTCCGAGACCCGCAAGAAACGCGGGGTGATGAGGCAGATGATCCCCAAGTCCGACACCCCATTGGTCGCCGCCGACGCCGCCGCCTCCAGCACCGCTCCCGCTTCCGGGAACCGTTTGGAACGGCGTTGCATCGTACTGCCCGTATCCGCCGCTCTCGCTGTAACCCTCGTGATAGCGTCCTGTGAAGCAAAAACGAAATGTCATTTTTATATTAAAGTGGTAATCAAATTTTAAACAAAAGAGAAAATCAACTTGATTTTAGTTGAGTATATTATATATGTATATTAGGTATTTATATTATTTATACTATATTTATTTAATCTCAGTTTTCGGTTACGAACCTCGAGGATAATTCTTGAACGGTGACGGCTGATACTTGGGCTCGATATGGATCCCGCTGGCGCCATAAAAGTCCGACGAGCTGTCCAAATTGTACGGATGCGGCGCCTGATGATCTTGTGATAAGCTGTGATATTCGGATGTCTCGTCATATCCGGAATAATGCGCCGGCGTCATGTAACTTTCCGTGGCGGTCGCGCTGACTCTCAAGTCGCTCTCATTGCTACCTGCACCCGCGAGTTCACCCCCGCTGCCCAGGCCACCCCCACCGCCTTGAAGATGCTCGGCTATGTGATGATTGCTGTAGTTCGCTATAATTTTTTCATTTTTACGAATTATATTTTTTTCCTTTTTTATCTGATGAACTCTCGTAAAATAATAAACTAAAATTATACAATTTTAATAAAAAATACGGCCAATATAGCTTAATATATGTATATATATTAATGTAAGAATAATTATTATTTTCAAAGTAGTTTCGATGTAATTATCGTGTTTAGAAAAATTAAAAAAAAAATAAAATTTTGATCAGCACACAAGTAAAGAATATCAATAAATGAATTATACAAAAAAAAATATTTTGCAATTATGTAATTTCTTAAACGAGAAAAAACTTAGAATATTTGATATTGTGCCTTATAAATCATTTAAATTAAATGTTTTATGAATAAAGATTGAAAAAATATTTCCGATAAATTCTACAAAAACTTAGAAAATGAAATGTATAACACCAAATAACGTAAAATGAGAGACTTACATTCCGTTTTGAGCTGATTTAAATTCCGTAGATGGATATACGCATTGTTGGCATTGTTGTTGTTATTATTGTTGTTATTACTGTTAGGGGTACTAGAATGAGAGGTCGGTGGTTGGGTGCTATGGCTGTGGGGTGGTGGCGACGTTTCGTCTCTTTGACTTTCGTCTTGGCACACGGGACTACGAAGGTGATTGTAGCCGCCTGGAAATTGACAAAAACAATTCGCCTTGTATTACAATGTCTTAATAAGTATCAGAAATTTAAACATGTCTGAATATTAAACATGTCAAATTCGATTCATTTACTTATATTAGATAAACATGAACGGTGAAAAAGGAACTGATCTTTAAAAACATATAAAAAAAAAGATAGACAATGGCAATTAACAGGTTTGTCTGTTTATCACGATCCTGAAAAGTCACAGAATTAATTCGTCATGAATGTTGTAATGCTTATATTATAGTTACAATTATATTCCTATCGGTTCTAAATCAGACTAAGCTTTTAAAAAACTGTACTTAATGATTTAACGTTTCTTATTATTTCGATGCGTCTCTCTCGAAGTGAATGATATCTTGATATTATCAGTATTTTAAACAATATTCTATTTTTCTCAGCATTTCTTTATCTCTCAAATCTCCTGTTTAATTGTAATATACCTCTTTACATTTCTCTCATTTCTTTTGCTTTTGTCAAAATTTTCACAGAGACGTCGCGGCGCTCGCGAATAAGGAAAGAACGATGCTGCATCGTCGCACATCTCTCGTCGCGGCACTCCGGCACTTCGCAGGGAGGAACCACCGCTGACACGTGGGCGGCGCGTATCTCGACGATTGGTCCGAACGAACTCCGCCTATTCTCAACTTCCGCTCTACGATCGCGCGAGAGAGAGCCCGGGTATCGCGCGAGGCTGAAGCTGACGCTCCGCGTGTTCGAGCGGTGTTTGAATCGCCGCGCCATCGGCCGAGATTTCGATTGTTGAATTAGTGCATTGTTGTAAGACGCGCATCAGCCTCGGGATGAAAGGTCTGTAAAGTTGGCAATTTTTACAAAATTGATTTGCATGATATTTGACTGTCAATTTTGCCCGCATTTATTCACAAATAATCGTTTTTTGCCCTTGTAAAAAATTTAAAAAAGACAAAAAATTTCATCATCAGCACCTCAAAGTGCATTTTTAAAATATTATATGTGAATTCAATTGTTCATCATTTGTCAATTTTTTTCTATTAAAAGATGAAATTTATTCAATTCTTGTTTATTTTTATTTTTTTGCAAATTGGGCAAAGAATAATTATTATGGGATAAATATGGACAAAGGATGAATAATCAAATGCCATATAAATTCTGTAATAATTCGCATTTTGGGATGGCAATTTCACAGACCTCGAGATGAGACTTTCACGATATAGCGTGAGACTCGAAACTTCAGCTCCAAATTTTACGTCGTTTAAATTTTTCTTTTAATATAAATTGTGTTTTTGCTGAAGAAGCATAGCTGCACGGTTCTCAAACTGTCCATGAGATTTTCTCTGGAATCTTTTTGCGAATGTTCAAGAAAATTATTTTCTATTCTTACAAAATGAAGGATTTGATTCCACGTTCAGTTTAGTCTGCGCAAACTAAATAAAAATATTATTTTTTCATATAACAAATATTATACATTCAAATATTACAAATATTATTACTTTGTATTGTATTGTTTGTATATCGCAATTGCGATCTCGTAAATAAAGAATTATATACATCGTCATTATAAACTTAAATGATTTAGTTTCTCATTTAATTTAATTTGTACAAATTAAATAAATATAATATTTTATTCCTGATATGAATGCACTTGTTATTGCATTGTTTATATCGCTGCAGATTATAAATAACGAATTATATAAATTATTATAATGTAGAGATAATTGGTATACGTACGAGAACGAAGGTTACATTATACATTATCATATCTTACACAAAAAATAATGCAAAACTTGTTTATACACAAAGAAAAGTGATATAGTTCTAGGCCTTTTGATTCATGGTAATTTTCCATTTTGAAACAAATCGCTTTTAATTAAAGCGTTTTGAGATTATTTTATCTAGTATTTTTTGTAAAACACATTTTGTGTTTTTTAAAAGTATCTTTAAGAACAAACTAACAATCAGAAAGATAAGACAATAACCTGAGGTTTAGTTACCAGAAAGGATAAGTCGGAAGTTGAGTTACGTATCTTATCTCAAAACTTATGTTCGCTACTCGAACTTTCAGCTATCGCTTTACGTTAATTATTTTAATGCCGTCCTAAATGAAAGTCGATTGAAAAACAAAATGTAACGCTAGTAGTAACGAGAAGAGGAAATGTAAAGCTGTATAAAACAATGTTGGATCGTTGGTTGGAAACTGAAACTCAATCGCCACTTTGGCAAACAATCCAATTCTTAAAACAAACATTCGCTACAAAATATTATTCGTTAAGAATAATTAAAAATAAAAAATTGAAATCAGCAAAAATGCGGAGCAAAAATGCAGAGCAAAAATGCGAATAATTAAGATAAGCGTTTAATTAAAAATTTATACTCCGTAATCCCGTAAATATACTCTTTTCGTCGCTGCAGTTTAAACGGGGAGACCGAGTCATCAACTTCAATTTATTTAGGATTTACGAAGTCAATAAGAAGCAGGTGACGCCGCGAATACGTTTTATCTGTTAAGGCGAAGCCAGGTGGCTTGCCAGGATTGTTATCGTCTGGCCCCGCCGTAGCTTATTGCATATCTCTCCCTCTTCTTCCCATTTACACAGGTCTAAACAGTTTAGTTTAGCAGGCGCGATTAACGCGTCTGCTAGAATTGATTTTTTTGTTTAGTAGTACGGAAAATGCAATGAAATGCGGGCGATAGAGACTTTGACGAATTATCACGATCCACCCGACCTCTTATGTCGAAACGACAGCGCTCTATCGCGCGCATGTGACGCGTCGCCACCCTACATTCCCACACTTACGTTTTAATAACGAAGGAAAGACAAACAGGTGGGCTCCGCCGCGCAAGTGTCGCACCGGCCACGTATCGTTAATTTCGCTTAGCCGTCTTTAATTGGATATAATTACGGATAGGGGAAGGGAATATGGAGCCAGCTTTAAAGATCAGTTTCCAGCGCGCATTGCAATTAAAAAAAAAAATATTACAGATAAAATCAAAATAGAGATAATAAAACAGATGGTAAATAGTAATTAGAATACCACCTGTTTTCAAAAAAGGATTAAACCATAAATCTTGATGTCATAAAGAATTATGAAAATTGTACAAAAATTACAAGAGATATGAATCTGTCCACTTCTATATTACAAAATTCATTAAAATAACAAGATTTATAAAAAAAAATGATATTAATCACATCGCTTTATGCGTGAAACTGAAATTATATTACAGAATAATCCACCATGCTTTTACGAAAAGGTCTAAAAATTCTAGAAAGGATCCAAAGAACTCCATATGGTACCTTTCGATATACAGCTCGTTTCAAAACAGCACAGATTTTTTTTCCTCCGATTTCGAACGGAGTGACTCTTGTATCGAGAATTCACAGCCACGTTTAAATTTGATAGTTAACGAACGCGTGCAATTATCCACTGAGAATTCGCCCGACGGTTATTGCATCACGCCGAACGTCTTGGGCGAGCTTTCTCGTAGAAATAATTACTCGCGAAGCCCCTCCTGCTTTCCCATAACTCCCGCGTCCATGTGGCGACCGGGGCGTCGTTAATAGGGCCGTAGGGACAGACCCTGCATATTCTAAGTACACCTGCGGGGCTCGCGTGTAGTAGCTGCACCTCGCACCCCGTGTTTCATGGACGATGAGCGTGGGAGTGCAGCCTGGAGCTGGCCCTCACGCTGCACACACACACACAGACATGGCTCTCTCTCTCTCTCTCTCTCTCTCTCTCTCTCTCGCTCTTTCCAAAGCCAGTCATCGTTTAGAATTTCAGGCATAATGCGCCTAAAAATACGTCTTGGACTAAGACCACGGAGCGCGTGGAAGAAAACTTACTTCTATAATCGCAAAAAGTTTAATTATCCTTGTCGGAAGATAACTATAGCGGCTACAAGTTACCGCTATTATTATTGTTTTGCAACTGCAAACGCGCACGCAACTAAGTACATCACAATTAACATAATTTCGCGACCGATCGGTACAACGCTGTATTTATTTTTAAAAGCCTAATCCATTGTGACATAGTGACCATTTTTGTAAACTATAACTGATAAGAGCGGCAACAAATTGTTAACATAATTACACGTAAGTTTAACTTATTATCTTTGCAGCAACAAAAAGGCCGCGTGATGACGAGTCGGTGCGCGAAGATCGATATTTAAATATAATTCTATAATTTAAATTGCTCTTTAATGAACAATTGACATTATTTAAAAATTATCTAAAAAAACAAAATTCCAATATACTCGTAAACTTTTGAAACCCTTTCTTGTGTTGACATAAAATATCTCCGAAATTTTCCTGTCCATAAACCAAAGACACTAAATCAATTACTAATTAAAAAATTATACATAAAAGTTTTAAATTAAATTAAAAATAGACAAAATTTCAGTAGCTATGAAACCTTCAAAGTACTTTCTTTTCAAAATACGTTTTCTGATCCAAACATAGTCCCTTCTGTTCAACCCAATGACGCAGGCTGAACGTTCGTTAATTAATAGATCAACAGACGAGGAAATTTCGGCAGCTACGACGTCCCGAGAAGTGCATCTCGGAGCAGGGGGAAGCCCGTGACGCGAGAAAGCGGGGACGACGCACAGTCGGGCTACGGCATATCGGGCCGAGCAAAAGTAGCAGCAGCAGCCGCGTATCAGCTGTGAAACAGGTGCCGAGGACTGCCAGAACCGCCGGCCGCTTAGGCGGCAGTAACGGTGAGCAATGAAGGCGGCGGCGGCCAGTAACAGGAGCAGCGACAGCGACGGCAGCCCTGTGGCACGTGCCAAATCGAATGAAACGCCCGGTCGGCGTGCACAGCTGCTGTCTGCTGAGGCAGGGTACTAGAGAAAGAGCGAGGGAGAGAGGAAGAGAGAGAAAAAGAGCCCGGCAGCCTCTTGAAAATTAAAACCTGCCTCACGAATGTTCTCGACTCGCCGGCGGAAGGTCATTATCTTCGCCCGAGGGAACTCGTGGCGGCGATCCACATCAGGATCCGGGTCTCTCGTTAGGCGAAATCGATAGTTGGTCGTTTAGAGTCGCGCCCGAGATCTTTTCCCTCCGATTTTCCTCGGATCGTTCACGAAGAAGGGTACACGCGTCGACGTTACGTCAGAAAAAAATGATATCCATGGCATTTCCGAGAAATGAAAGCTTAGTATTTCGGTGATAAACAATAACGTGAGTCACGTATGAATGTTGTCACGCAGGATCGTCATCCTCCACTTTCATCGTCTGACATCTGTGCCTTTCGATAAACTCGATACGTAAGAAACGGAAAGTTTCAAAGTATCAAATGAATATTCTTCTCTTAATTAAAAAAAAAATGCTTTTAAACTCAGAAAAAGCATGATGGATCCATGATAAGATTGTCGGTAGAATCCTGTAAGAAGCACTGAGAGAAAAATATAGTTACTTTTGGCCTCAACCATAATTTTATAATATTTTTAACCATAAATATGATTAACTTAACTATATGCATCTTTATGATTAACCCATAATTATCGTTAGAAATATTAGAAAATTCTGGTTGAAGCCAAAAATAACTATATTCTTCTCTCAGTGAGAGATGTACTGCCCTGATTTGTGCCGAATTCGACGAAAACGCGTCTGCCATTTAGCTAATGGCACGCGTGTGGATTTCGTAACATAATCCCTGCACGTACGCCAGCTTCACGAGGAAAATCCGATGGGTCCCCCTTGCAAAAATAGCGCCGCCGTTAGAACAATACGCCGGCAGGAAAATGTTAACGAACCCACAATCGCGTTAAAACGAAAGTAACGACCGTGTTCGCATTATCTCCATCTATCTATCGCACAACAATACATAAAGACCGCGGCGAAACGACGCCACTCTTTCTCTCCCGGCGTTCCGAGTCTACGAGTTTTATACCTGTCGCGGTCCTGAATCGTTCCTTTTACTCGAAACGCACGCACACACACACACGTCCGCGCGGCAGACAGGCGGGGAATATGCAGGGAGACGCGGCGAGCGCGTGATGAGCACGGCTCGTAAAAAAGTCGTCCACGACGACGGCACAACGAAATCGCGCATTGTTCGTTAGACCGGTGACCTGCGAACTCTCCCACACTCTGCCTACCTCGCGCACTCACTGCATCTGTGTGCACGCCGCGTGTACGTACGCGAAACACGCACGCACGGACAGAGGTATCTACATAATCGCGCGTGTTGCGAGAAGAGAAGCGTCCAACCGCTTCTGGATCATTAATTATCGGCATTGAGGAGAATAATCGGCTCGAGGGATCGGACGGCATGAAAACAGCCAGTTACTGTTAACAAAGACCGAGTAAACCCGACAAAAAACCAGCGTTTCAGCACAAAAAAGAGATTCGCCTGAAGATTCTCGATTTGAAAAATGCTGATGTTATATTTTAAGTATAATGTACTGTAACGCAAAATGTGTGAAAGGCTGTTTAATTGCGTCCTTTCGAAGCAGGAGTATTTCGCAGGGATATCCCTTCTCCCGGCTGTCACAAATGAGAGTCGCTCGTCCTCGGCGTCCAGTGATTAATGATCTAGAAATCATATTACGGCGATATTGACGGACGTGCTTCGGATGTGCTTAGACTCCGAATGACCGAAAAATCATGACGTTACAATTTCTAGACGCGTCTAGAGATTTTGACAGCCTTTGGACGAAAGATCCGATCAATCTCGAATACGTAATTTTTCTCATGATTAAATAACTGTATGAATAATATATAAATGGAAAGAATTTTAAGTATTATTAATTATAACTAATAATTCAACATTTTAATTCATTCGTTCATTAAGCGACTCATTACTTAATCGGATCGAGTAATTAAAAAAATATAAATCCACAATTGTTGGAGAATATATAGTAAGTCTGCAATTTAATTATTAAAGATTCGAATGTAAATTGTGCATTTTAGGATCGTATTTCGTTGCTACTTATCACGCGAATAGGAGAAATTGGCGCGAAGGAACGACAGCGAGTTAATTAGCTTTATGAACCGTGGCACCGATACCTCTGTACCGTTTAAAGCGCGTACAACATTGATGCAATTTTTATCTTCAGGCCCGCTGCAATTCGACGCATCCGAAGCGTGTAACTCGAGCTCCCAAGCGTGTGCCGCCGAGACCTTGCGCGATACGCTTTATTGCCGGCTTAACGAGGGCCACACCTTAACGGGGAAGGACGAGGGACGTGCATCGCGAACAAAAGATCCTTACGTTCGAAGTAACGATATAGTTACGGCCCATTATGCAGATAGCCGAATGTTATAATTGTGACGTCGCAGCCCGTCGCAGGACGCAAATCGCGGCATCGATTTTATCGAAATCGTTTTCGTCTGAGAGACTCGCGACTAAAACAAGAGACTTGTCAAATTAAACTGTGTCGTCGCGGACAATCAAAATTTTAGTTCTCCTTTTTCTCCCAATAAAGGATTGATTGGATTGCGCTTGACTTTAATTGATCTCCAATGGGAGATTTTTTTTAGTCTGCAGAAATAATGAGTTAGGAACAAAGTATATTCTTAGATTATTCTTAGTACATTCTTAGATTGGTAATGAATTCCGAACTAGTGTATACAATCGACCTTGACCTAACATTTCATCCATCGTTATGGATATCAGTATGAATTTACATATCATTTTGCTGTAAAAATTGCGTTAGTTGTTATATCCAGTTTTAATCATTGCACAAAGTGCAACACAAAATTTAATTTCCACGATATAGCAACTTCAATAGTACCTTCAATTCTAAATCGCGGTCTAACAAGTTTCTTTTAATAAGACGAAAAGTAATTTTATACATTTCGTTTTTCACAGCTACAGAATGATATTTGAAAAATTACGTAGGATTCAATGACTCCTCGAGTGCAATTTTGTTTTAATCCTAGAACTGTATATTAGAAAATTATCTTTTTGTCGGACTGGAGTCCGAAAAAAAATGATTAATATCTTGTCGCTGAGATGGTTCGAATTAAAAATTTTTAGAATTTTATTATCGTCTAGGTTATCACGTAATTTGCAAATTATTCTGTCTCCTCATATGCATGTCTCGACACTTGACCTCATACGTTAGGGGGAGTCGTTCGATAACATCGTCAGACTGAAAGCACAAAGCCACTTAAATAACGGATATATCGATTGATATTTTGGCTGGATTTGCTGCGACGTTTAAATGTGGAACGCGATAATCTTTACGCCAGACGTCGATATATTTTGACTATTGGATTTTACTTGACTTGAAAACATTCGAGAAGTGATTGCAAAAAACATACGTTATAAAATAATTATGCCTCAAAATTAATCGTTGTAACTAAAGAGCATTTACCAATTTTTCTTTAATAATTGGTACAAGAGCTCTGTTTAAATAAACCGTCGATTTTTTTCCTATACTGCAGATATGAAAAATCAGATTCGAAATCTGCGATTGAACATTTGCCGTGTAAATGATGTGTTATGGAAGTTTTGGAAGTACATTCTTATACTGAGAGAAAAATATAGTTACTTTTGGCTTCAACCATAATTTTATAATATTTTAACACGAAATACGATTAACTATAGGCATCATTATGTTAATCATAATTATAGTTAGAAATATTATAAGATTGTGGTTGAGGCGAAAAATAACTATATTTTTCTCTCAGTGCATAAATATCTCGACTGTCGTTTTAAAAAAAATGAATACTGTGTTTTCTTCGAGGAATATCTTGTCACGATACGGAGTATCCCGAAATCGAGATCTGTAATTAAATCTTTCCGCCGATACCCTTACGCGGAGCCGGAGTGAAAACCCGCGCGGCAGATACCTGGCGTGTGGGTGGTCGCGTCCAGGGAGACCGGCGGTATCACGCTGGTGTTACTGCGGCTGATCGCGTGCTGATGGGAATGCTGATGATGCGGATGATGGCCGGTGAGAGGCTCCGCCTCCTGGTACGCGGGATAATCGGCGTAGAACGGTTCGTGGCCTGTCATCAGCGTGTCGAGCATCTGGAGCACCATTTCCGAAGATGCGACGGCGTTGCTGTTGCCGCTGCCGCTGCCGCCGCTGCTGCTGCTTCTGCTGTTGCTGCCGGACGTTAGCGCGCCGATGTCGCCGGCGTTCGCGTACGCGTCGACTATTATGCCCGGCGCCTGCCCCGAAGGCCGCGACGTCCCGACGCTCACGACGCCCGCCGTGACGTCGCCTTCGATTGTCCCGCGCGACGACGACGTTGGTCGCACCTCGGCGACGAGCGCGTGAGCATCGGATTATTCCGCGCGCGGCCTTACGACACGCTGTTGACGCCGTTCGTCGGAGCGTTGCGCATCGCGCGATGTTGCAACGCGGCTGCCGCAATCACGGCGACGACGACGACGACGACGACGACGGTGTTCCTTGCCGATCGCCTCGTGCGAGTTTCTGCAGCGTCCCTCTACTCGTCCTCGGCAGCATAGACTCTCCAGAGCGGCGGGGAATCGTCGTTCACAACAATTCTCAGCGGAGAGACAGGCGAGAGACAGACTTCGACGATCGACGTTACTCCGGCAGGGAAAACTCGGGTTCCCTCTCGCGCGGAGGAATTTCGCCGCTCAACCGCGGAACGACGCAACAGGTGTCTCCCCGGCCGGCCGCATCGGTTCTCTCCTCTCGTTCGTTGACTCAGCTGCACGCAGCTGAGTTTAGTAGTCCTCAGGTATCCCGTTCTCGCGCGCGATGCTTACCCACAATCCGGAGTAAAGTTGAGTTTTGCGATCAGCAGCTAAGCACGGTTCCACGATCCGTCCTAATTTTCAAAACGTCCTCCTAGTTACTCAACACCGACCGAAATAGAGATTAACATCCGTACCTCCCGGACAATTCCTTCAATCGTTCACCACGGAACTGAGCTTGACTCTCCAGGTATTTCTCACTGACATTTACTAATTACTCACTGCATTCAGTTCCACAATCAAGAACGCGTTAAATCCTCACGCTCTATTCTACTCGGATCGAAAACCTTCCCTTTTCCGATTAAAGGTATCCTTTGATCACTCCGCGCGGAGACTCGCGAGTCGCACCTCTCGACGTTCGCGAAACTGAACTCCTCCGTTGGACCGCGCGGCCGCGGGATGATCCCGCGATGTCGACGGCGAGATCACTCTCGCCTCGCCTCACTCGACGGAACGAACGCGGCGTCTAGAGTGTGTGTGCGGTCCGGAACGCTCGGCAGCGGAGACGCGTCGCAGGAGATCGGGCTCTCTCTCTCTCTCTCTCGCGTGCACTCCTCGCGCGCACTCCACTTGACGCGAGCGCGCGTGTCACTGTGACGAAGCGCCGCGCCGTTTCCGCTCTACGGTGCTCCGGCGCGGCCCGCCGTCCCGTCCCTACCGCTCCGCGCCCCGTCTCTTTCATCCTCCATCGCATTTTCCTCCCCCTCCGCCCGTGGGGCCCCGGCCGGCGGCTCTCGCCGTCTCGCACGGCTATCCCGGTGTCGCATTGGTGCCGCACGATGGAGGTGGAAGGTGGGAGTTCACGAGCCTGCCGAGTGGGGCTGCCTGTCGAGTGGAGGGGCACGAGATAGGAAACCCGGCCGCTTGCTCAGGGGGGTGAACCAGGGGGGAGATCGGGGGACCGCGAGGGGAGCGATCGCAGCGAGAGGAAGGGAGATCGCAAAACGCCCCCTCGGAGCTTCAACCACCTGCTGCCACCGTTGCCGTCGTCGTCGTCGTCGTCGCGTTACCGGTATTCCGTCGTATAGATACATACATTTGTACTCGACACCTATTCCTCTGATTGACGCGACTCAGATTTCGCAATCGTCGATGATGAACGTCTAATTCGCGAGCTCCAACGTTTTACTTAAATAAAAAAAAATGCAGATTGTGTTATTCGGCTGGAACTTTGATAACTCTGAGATACCTCGAAATTATGTTAAAAAAATTTTTGAATATTTTAAAATATGTATTTAGCTATTCACATGTATCAAACTTCATTCGTTCGTATTCGTTATGTCGATATTTTTTAAATATTTTTTTTTCGTTTTAAATATTCCTTTCTTTTGTTACAAAGTTAAAGTATAATTATTCATGTAAAAATTGCTCAAATGCTAGAAAAGCACCGCGAGAATGCAAAAGCGAGATAAAATTATAATAACGATGCTACTGCAATGATAATAATGATAAAAAAAATCAGAAAAATGACAATTGTTTTATCGCACAGTCCAAACTTCTATAATTCTTGTTCGTTATTATCTCATAACGAGAATGGCGATGTGTGGGCGAATTCGCGTATGTCACATCGCATAACGAGAAATATTCGCACAAAGCGCTTGAACGTGATAAGATATCGCAATAAAAGTCTAAAGCCCACATATCTCGTGGATTTGATTGTTACGTTGAAATTGTCAATCGGAAAAACGCTAATGAGTTAATAATTGGAAACAACTAGTAATGGCGTACTAATTTATAATGGCGAGTGAAACGTAATGTATCTCGTTTACACGCACAAAGGTCGACGTCACATAATTACTATGATGCCCTTTAACTGATTAGGTATCGCTGATAAAACGTATAATGACATCGACATTGTTATTATTCCATCATCATTTTCGTTGATTAAAGATAGTATAAATATAATATATAAATAATATATGTGTAATGATTTAAAAAAAATATGTATACATTTTATATAATTAATAAAATATTTACTAAAAATTAAACTTTATTTACTAATAACTAAAATAATTTACTAATATTAACTAAATTTACACGCAATGGGCATTTAACATTTTCTAAACTATTCATTAAAGTCTTCAAAAAATTATCTCCTTTTGCGAAATTAAAGTAAATAACAGGCAATGAAAGACACTCGACAAAAAAATATGAATAAAAAAATCGCGATTTTACAGAAAAAGACTTGTACTTTGCGTAATGTACTTTTCATTAATTTTCTTTACGCGCGCGAAACAAGAGGCAACCAGTCAAAATGTTCCGAAGTCGATTATTTCGCCGCGCCAAATCGTTAGATATTAAATATATCGTCTCCGCCGCGAGGCGGTGGTGAACGCGTTCGACGCGAGTCGAGAAGGACCTAGCCTATTTTTGAGAGGGGGCTGTGACCGGAGGGGAAGTGGAGGCGCGCAACAGACCGGATGTTGAGAGGCGAGGCAACGGGGGTTTCTCTGTTCGGCGGCGGTCTCGCACGTGATGCAGAGGGGACCGGAAGCGCTCACTCCCCTACGCCTCGTGCCTCTCTCGGGTTCGTATAGCCTCGGCGGCAATAGTAATGGGACTTACGAGGGCCGCACAATAAGAACGCGCGCGCTTCGGGTCTGTCCAACACCGCGCCGGCCCTCTCTATTTTCTATTCGAGATTGAGGATCTGAGTAATCAATCGTCGTACCGATAGTTACGCCTTCCACGATTTGGCGCCTGATTTAGTTTCGTTGTTTGAAAAAAAGCGGATTTTTTTTACAAATAAACATTTAATGAATATAATTGATACTTTTGATATAATTTTAAAGAAAGACTAGATCTTTTATGGAAAAGAGTACCGGAAATTGAACATACTAATAAGAATTGCTTATATCAATTAGAAGTTAGCTTTGATTAAATAAATATTTTCTCTTGTATATGTTTTGTGGATAAAATAATTATAAACTAAAGCAAGATAACCAATCGATAAATCGCAA
The DNA here is from genome assembly GCA_011638315.1 of Tetramorium parvispinum. Lineage (NCBI taxonomy): Eukaryota > Metazoa > Arthropoda > Insecta > Hymenoptera > Formicidae > Tetramorium > Tetramorium parvispinum. Next base: position 21,716 of record VBVR01000283.1, on the reverse strand, counting down.
ATTATCAATGTAATCAAATCTTTTTAATAATCAATTCAATAGTAACTCATTATTTTTTTAAACTGAATTAATCTACGTTTAGACTTGAAAATTTTTATATTCTATATGTTATTCCACAATTAGGTATAAGAATTTTAGATATTTTACTTGCAACGCGTATCTTTAAAAATATTATTCGTAAATATTTGACAAAAATGAAAGATATAATTTATTACATCAAAATTATGATCAATATCGTATTAAGAAGATTTTAATCGAGGTATTTAATGTGTTTGTTAATTCCTATATTTAATTCCTGTTCACGTAAAATCTTAGTAAATCTGCTGCAAAAAGAATCGCTATTATAACGTATATTCTCGACCGAACTAGTCACACAAGACGATCTGGTTCTCTTCTTCACATCTGTACGATTCTTCCACTCAATCGAGACACGCTCTCGAAGTGAGCAACAATGCTGCGGCGAAGCGGTTCTGAGGAGGGTGCATTTACGAGTGCATTAAGGGTGGAGTACTCGAGGACATTATAAAACTATCTTGCCGTCCCGAAGTGGTATTGGGGTAGGTCCCCCTCCCTTTCCTTTTACTACCAGTCCTGCCCAGCGACTTCCGGTTGTAACGTGAGCTCCGAATATCGCTCCTGCTTTTTTCTCTCGCCCCTTCTTTCTCCCTCTATCCCCTGCTCGCTTTTACGCTCGTTCCTTGCGTCGCTCCTTTTGTTTACTTCTATCGCGATATTTTTTACGTTCGCGATTATGCTAAATGTACCAATGTAACTGAATCTATTCGGTCGTCAAATGAAAATACACGATTTCATTTTATTTACTGTGTAATTAATAAAAATCCTGAAATAATATAAAAACAACATCTGCAATCAGTAATTCATAATAGAAAGAAAAAATATACATTTTTGTTTTATTTTGGAGATATCAATCTTAAGAAAGTATGTGTCTCGTTTGACAACTCATGTTTCAACGCGAAGAAAATATTATTAAATAAATTATTAAATAATGTATGTAAATAATTAAATTAATAATCATTAATAACGATTGTTCTTCTGTTTTCTCTTTTTTTCATTCATCTACGAGTGAAAGTAAACTTGTAATCAAGCATTAGAATAAATTGTAATTATTCCATATTAACCGTTTGCATGATAATTATTTTGAACATTAATCTGACAAAAACGTTGAAACTCTTAAAAAAATAGAACCTCTGCGGCGCGAGACATTTATACCAGAGAAGGAATATACTTTTCTATTTCCGGCCGTTCGTATATTTACGTTCATCACGGCGTGTGCGTACGAAAACCTTGACGATAACCACGACGACGACGACGACGATGACGACGGCGACGACGAAAAGGAGGACGATACGCACGAACGGGAAAGAAAGGACGAAAAAAAGAACATATACACATACTTACGTATGTACGTGCGTGCGTACGTGTGCCACACGGTCGTGTCACGAGTTCTGAATGAGCAAGAGGCTTTGTAGACCCTCGAGGCGGTGTACGAACTATGAATGAATGAGTGAATGAATACAACCTGTGCCAACTACCCCTCCCGCCCTCTCTCTCCCCCTCGCGGCCCCGCAGGCGCGCCCCTTTCTTCCTTCTTCTATTCGCTTCATCCCTAGTCTCTACTTCTAGCCAGCTACGCCGTCGCTCTTTATACCTTTCTGCCCGGGGGTATCTAAGGCGGCACACGTGATGCCGCTGGTAATACGGCGCTCGCGTAACACCATGTATTACAGATTCTTCCGCGACGCGGGAGATTGCGCGGCTCTCGTTGCGCCCTAAGTGCCATTTGAGAGAGCGCGGTTTTAATATGGTTTTATTATCGCGCTTATTAAGCTTCCCGTAGCTGTAATCGTATATTAAGTATACCGGTTTGAGGAACTGCGTACAATTTGCTCTAGCCTCTGGCGCTCGAGGTAAAAACGCACCGAGAAATACAGTTTAATTTGAATCTCAAAACTTGCGCACAAATTTCAAGCGGGATAGGTGAAATTTCGAGATCCAAATGTTCATTATTAATAATTACCTACGATTTATAGGACCGAATCTTTTTTTTAAGAGTCACTTCGAGGGAAATTATTCTTGATAAATATATTTTTTTTCGTTAATTATACAAAACGAAAAATAAAAATTTAGATTAATTTTTTTATCGCAAGATTTTCTATGCGTAGAAAACTTCGTGCAATCAAAATCGCTTACGATCGAAATGATGCGGGAGACAAGTGACGGAGGGAGACACAACAAGCGATCGGGATACCACACGCAATTCGTCGGCGTTAGAACGCAGAGGGCTGCTTAACAAATAATCATTGTATTCGCCGGCGCGACTGTCCAATCGCTCCTCTCTGCCATAAACGCTCTCGGTGGACGTCACGGATCCTTTTTTGGACACCGCGTACGTTTAGTAAAGCCACACGAGTGTCGCTTTCGCGCACGGGGATTCGACCCTCTCTCGGTCCCTCGTTCTCGCTCTCGCTGTCGCTAATTTATGCATAATATGCACGCGCACATATATAGGCGTTACGCGTGTTTGTGGATCCGTGCACGTGCGCGCGATACGTGACACGAAGCAATGAATACGCGACAAGCTCGGCGCTTGTCTTCATGGACAGCACGCGCTATCATCGTCGATACGTTTACGAAATTCATTCTAAGGATCTATTAACTCGTTCCGTGGATTCAAATGATGGGAAAGCTATAAGCGAATACAACCGAACTTTATCTTGTTTCTGTAAACATTCGACAATAATGTTATTTTTATTAAACTTGCAATAATTTATCTGAATTATAGTATCGAAGGAAGAGACGTGAATTCCGAGAGTAATTTTTTGCTCTTGAAAAATGAATTGAAGAAGAGATGTAAAATTTCCGACAATCGTGGTATTGCTTTAAATTTAAAATTGAAATAGCTCGATGCAGAACGGTCCAATTAGCGAAGTATATTAACATCGTCGAGAAGTCTTAGAGATTATCTAAGTTTCTAATAGGTCAATTAAAGACTGCACCAAGTCGACTTAGTTCTAAATAACGGAGCGATGAATCGGTTCCGACACGAAGAGGTCGAAAGCGAGGATAAGCGAGAGTCGAACCAGAGACCTCGAAGAGCTGTGATACATAACGTAACAGTGCTTTAGCAAGCAGAAATAATGAGTCTATTATACGGACGTCTATGTTAGTCGCTTTGTAACGATGATGTTTGTAAGACGCGTACATATGGTGCCAGCCAAGCCGGAGCACTTTGGCCGTCGCGTCGCGCGAACAAATATCAGTCGGCGCTTGCCAAATTTTGGTAGCCTGAAGCAGATATGTCTTTGATATTTCACACGATATTCTAGCGGATGCCAAAATATCGCCAAAGTATCAAAGATGAATTTTTTCCGGTCTCTTGCGCCTCTATTTACGCTTCCAAAAAATACCAGTGCCTGTGTAGCAAAACTACATTCTTCTAAATTGATTTTATATAAAATATATTGATAAAAAGAAATTTATCATTTGCGTATAAAGCCTTTTCCGTAGATTAAAGTATATAATGCGCAATTCAATGCGGTTTATTTTCAAAAAGAAGCGAGTACGGAGCCATAAATTGCCCGCTATAATTTGATAAGCCGTTTTTTGGGGTAATTAAAATTAATTAAAGTAGTTATTAAAATTCTTCCTTCGGTGAGAGAATTTTCAGCAGCTAATTCAGGCAGTCGGTTCTAATATGGCAGTGGTTTCATTCTGCCTTCCACGTAGACGAGAACGATTGAAATCGGGATGAGAGATATATACGAGCGCATTCATTAACGTCCACGTACGCGTATAGGTATGTATGTGCGTGCGCGTTATATCGAGGTAGACATACGCGCGGTGCGGCGCGGCGCGGCGCGGGCGAATCGTCTCTATTGTCCGCGGCGGAGCGTGTAGAGGACCCGACTTTCCCTCGTTCACCCACGGTCACTGCTGCAGTGACGTAAGGCCCCTCGCTAGGGTAATTGTTACCCGTGCGCTACGTACGAAGACTCGCTTTATAATGTTCTCCTCCACTCTCCGCTCCGTTCCATTCTATTCCATTCCATCCGTCGTTCCTATTGCGCGTGCCTCCGAGGCCCGGCATCAACGCACTTGCGATTGCGAGCGGAGCGTACGCGGCGCACGGATTACGGAACGACACGTCGCGCGGGGCCGGGATTATCTCCCATTGATAAAAACCGCGTTATAGTACACGAGCAAAAATTGCAGTTTTAGCTATCGCGATTGCCAGTCACCTCTCTGACGCGAATCTTTTCCTTTCCATTTCGTAACGTTCCTAACGATGAAGTAAAAATACAAGCTATTCTATTTATAAAGTCAATCATGATTTCGCGTGCTAATGACTTAAAATTAATGATAAATTTTTTAAAAATTAATAAATTACTTATAATGTAATGAATAAATTGCTAATCAATTTTTCCAAATTTTCTTTAAATCGCGTTCTATGATCATCTGAACGATTTAAGAAAGTTAACAAAGGGAAGATTAATTTAATTGAAATAAAAATTATACACAAAACGCATTTACAATTTATTAAATATAATATGCAAATATTGAAATATACTATAATTTCAGACATGATTTATCGACGATATAGTAATATGTTAAAATACATATTATACAAAGATAATTCATAAGAGCTACAAACGTTTCGTTAAACGCATGTTGCTATTTGATCTTTCGTCAGCGGCGCGTTAATATATTGTGCAAAACTGGCACTTGGCGAGAGTTGATTCGTCACGTAATGATGAATTTGATTTTACAATGGATAAGGCGTATATGGCGAAAGTAACTCGGTCAAAGCCAGATAAATGATCAAACGTTAATAGTTGAACAAAAACTGGGTCACACGCGCTTGTGCAAAAATTCTCCACGTCATAACGGGGCGCAACAGAGAAATTTTACGTAGCCGTTGCGCCAGCGTTAGCGTTGATATTTTCACTCGGCAATTTGTTCCTCTCCCCTCCCGCACTGTAAAGAAATTAAAAGCAGGTTCGTGACCGGTGAATAATACGATTCTTAGTTCGAGCACACGCTAGCGAAATCTCGTCGGCCGCATTGTGCAACGCGTTGTACAATAACAAAAATCGTTGCGCAGTAGACGGCGCGTCGGCTCCATTCAACAAAAGATTCTGCAAAACTTGACGCACTGTCCTCCCCGGGTGTGATCCCTCTCGCGAGAGGCCGCGATCAGGCGACATCGCGGATTCTAAAAGTGATTGTACAAACTTCTGAATGAATAGAATAGCGCGCGCACGCGAGAGAGGTGATTCCGCAGAAAAATGGAAGAGAAAAAAAAAAAGAATTTAAATATACCGCAGATAGCTTACATCATCTCCGATGTTATCTCCGAACTATCATACATGATTGTGGGATAGTTCGTTTGTTATTCAGATATTATGTAGTAGCGTATTCACCGAGGATTCAAGAGCTGTGTGCGAGCTGTAATACAGAGAATAAGTTTTCCATATTTCCAGATTCAACAATATTCTCGTGATTACGGCGTGATACGTGAAGAATATAATGGACACGAGACAAATGTGTTACATAAAAGGCTGAAGATGCGCCGGCTAATGGGCGTCCTAATAAAAAGTCCGAGTTTCTCGTACGAAACGGCCCACCCTCTCACTTGTCGCTCGCTGTAACGAGCCGTATCGCAATCAGCCCTCAGAGAGAGGCCGGGCGTTTGACGATTCGATTTCTAGGCATATAAGCGCCGGTGAAATCGCGACCTGTCGCCGGCGCGGTACCTCGCGGCACGACGACGAAGAAATGCTAAATGAGGAACGAACAGTGACGATAATGAGAGGTTTGTGTTTGCAACACGTGCAAACGCACCAACCTGAGAGATGTTATCAGCCGTCCTGACGTAACAATGAGAAACTCCTCCACGCTTTCGTTTGTACTTGCAATCGGGGAAATAAATAAAACCGTCCTGTCGCGCAATTTAGTGATCCCTTGCATATGCGCGCGAGTAATTATCGGTATCGGAAAGGGAAGAGCCGCTAGAGTGTTGTAGGAAGCGAGACTCGCTGCAATCATCTGGAGCACTATTGTCGATGATAACGCTTTTCAAGCGCGCGCGCGCGCGCGGGCGTTCGTTTGTGAAGGAAAATTAATAACGTGATTTTTCTCATCTCGAACTTTTTTTTAGAGACTTAAATGCCGCCTTGTTGCGACGAAGGGAACCTCTCGAAATTGATCCTTTGGAATTATTCCACAGAAATTTGCTATTCGATATACTGGCGCGAGAGACGTCGCTGTGCCGCCTAAATGGGATCTCCTACACAGCCGTAAGCCCGAGAGCACGCGTGTTCGCGGCGAAGGAAGGCGGAGAGGAATAGTAAAAATGGACTTACCATCGTTATGATACTGTCTCGATGGCAGGGACACCGCGCCCGAAGAGGGTTGTATCGGGGGTTGTTGTTGCGTACCGCTCTGAGAAGGACCGGAGGAGTTGGAGGTGGTCGAATTGGCGGGCGTCGGCGGGTTTTTATGTTCTGGTGTTGCCACCTGATGGCCGCCACCCTGGTATCCCAAAAAATCGCCTAAATCTGGCACGCATACGCTTTCATACAAGTTCGCCGGCACGTTCTCCAGAGAGGCCTTCGCTGCGTCGACATCTAAATGTAAAACGGAGATAAATACTCAACCGAGCTGCACGTTCTGTTCGTGTGCCTTCGCGAGTTAAGTAGTTACGATCGCGCGTCATCCCCGTTCCTATCTGTCACTTGAATGTCTCTCCGTCTGAGAATTATGAACCTTAACTCGTCAATTTTTAACAACGGTTAAATCAAATCGTTCATGGTTAACGTTACTAATTAACAACGTGCGTCGGCTAAAGAAAGATTTCTAGTACAGCTTTGCATTTTGTATTAACGCAAAATTATCTTACATAATCGTTTCCTCGACCGCGATTATTATAATTTTATTTTTTATAAGAGTGTTACAAATTTTTATGCATCGACGATAAAGATCTAGACTGTTTACTTGATAATGTTATAAAATTAGATTTTATTCAAAAATTTAAATTATAGGTTTCGTATCAGAATCTTGATTAGCCCGTTAACTAAACAAGAATGTAATTAGCGATAAAAAAGTAAAGGAACTGTATTGTAGTGTGCATTGTTCACTGTCCATAGGGCACATACGCCTCGTGCACGTGCACACATGAATGGCCACATATATGGACAGTGAACATATTAATCGTAATAATTAAAGCATTTATCTTCACGTGATAACAGTTATCGTAGCGGCATGTGTGCCCTGGTAGTTTTTCAGCGCGTGTTGATTATGACAGGAATAAAATAATGCGTTGTTTGTCATTAAGTGATTCCGCGTAAGTATGATTGTTTCGCGCATCGCGGATCGCAATCGTAATTAACGATCTGGAGTAGCACTATCATCATTGCGACCGTATTGCGAAGGAGACGTTCGCCATTGCCGTGATTCATCGCCGGTGTTTCTATGCTTCTAGGAACTCTCGTGGAACAATTGTAGACTCGAAATGTAAAACCAATGTACGTGCCATGAATATTTCCTTATTTTTCATGTTCTTACACGCCTGTTACACTTTTTCGCTTTTAATATGCAAATCTTTACTTAGTCACTGTTCTTTCTTTGGTTTTACATTTATACACTATCGACTATTAATTGTTACTATTAATTATGTAAGCAGCGAGAGAGAAAATTAAAATAAGCTTCCTGTACGTATATTCCTTTTTTTTCAAATATTAAATAATTTTTGAATTGTTCGAAACAAAACATGATTTATATTAGAGATAATTATTTAAGATATAACACGAATTTGTCTTGTAAATAGAGATCGCTTAAAAATTCATTCGTGTAGATTGCGTTTGCATAAAAAAAATTCAATTTTCCCAACGTTTCTCTAAGCGATAATTTAAACGAGAAATAAAAATCGCGCGCGCACTTTTATTGTTTATAGCAAGACAATGTCGAAACTGCCGCGCAAAGTGAATGGCGCGCGGAGAAAGACATTTTATTTAATCAAGTAATTATTTAACTAAGATTGAGCAATGAGAAAATTTGTCGATTAATCCAGGTTTCCATCCGATAGCAGCATACAAAAGAGATCGATCATTCGTCTCGACGATGGCGAAACGCATCGCATTAATGAATTTCACCGTGAATCCGATCGGTATCGCCGCGACAGGAAGATACAACTTTTTAGTTTCTACTTTTTTATACAACGCAAGAGCGTTTCCTAACATCCGTTCTCATTCGCGGAATCAAAGCGATTACCCACGTCGTGTCGCGACTGCGAGCGTCGGGTGCACGCTAGGCTTCAGTTAAATTACCGTCGCCTCGGTCAGAGGGATCACGCGCTACGGCCGGCTACATCGTTCACAATCGTAGCACAATAATAAATTGCACCGCTGGAATGTGGAAAGTACGACGACGACGATGACACTTTTATTTGACTCTTCCCCTGCCGCTCCTACTGTCCGCAAAATCACACATGTATCTCTCTCCTTTATTTCCCCAACACGCGCGGATAATAAAATATAGTGGCAGTTTTACGAAAGAAGTCAGACCGCTCATGAAAATTTAAGTTAGAATTAAAAAACTTAAAAAAATCTTCATTTTTTAAAATTTAAGCAATTTTCGACGATCTCCTGCAAAATTCTACAATAACACTTATTCATAATTTATATCTTTATCAGGAAACCACGTCGCAACGCCGAGTTTAAGAATGTTAAGAATTCTACTCCGCTCGCACTTATTTACGCGCTCCCTTTCGATATGAGAGAGAGAAAGAGAGATTACGTATTCGAGACGAATCTCGAGTTTTGTGGTGAGTTACCGTTAGTAGTCGTCCTTAGATCGCGCTAGTCGATTAAGTCGGGGTTTCAGTGCCAATGATGAGGCGACATGAATAATCGATAAGGAAGTACGGGGTTTTACTTAACGGGAGTTAAATCACGAGCGAACCTCCGCTTCCTGCCGCATCATTTCGTACGATCTGCTTTTATCTATCTCGATCTATTCAGCTCCTTCTTCCTATATCTGTATTCCTATCTCTTCTTAAGTCTCTTCCTTTAGTCATCCCTTCTAGTCTCTATATCTTTCCTTTCTCTCATTTTTTTTTCTATTATTTCAACTGTTTAACTGTTCTTTATCACGCAGTAGATACGAATTTTATATAATATATTTAACAATTAACCAGGCAACCTTAATATTTTTATCTTATACTTTAGAGACATATAAATGTATAAAAGAAAATTATGTATTAAATTATATTTATGATAAGATTATTATTTACCGATGTGTGAATTTATAAAATTTATGCTGTGAAATTTTAGATATCTAAATTATCCACAGCAAAACTCTTCTTATACATCTTTCCACTTTCATCGTTTCTTCACTTGCTCTAGAATGTCCTACACAAGAATATAGATGTACCTTTCCTTTGTGTGAATTTTCTCTGCTTTTTGTTAAATCTAAGATGATCGAACGGCGCATTTATGGCGAACTTGACTTGCTGTTTTGAGCGCACGCACCATAAAAGGGCACAGGGGATCTAATAGGAGGGACCAGCCGAATCGAGGCTCGGCCATTGACGGTACGCGAGATCGAAATTCGAGTGAATTCTTTGGTGCACGCGAGAGTACATCCCCCCCGAAAAAGCGTCTAAGTGGCCGCGGCAATGGCGCTGCACCATTTCGGCGGATATCCGGGATGAGAGTTTCTATGGTGTTCTGTCTTTCTTCTCCTCCGCTTCATTCTCTTCGCGTTGCATGCGAGGTAAAAATGGGGGAAGGGTCGATTCAACGCTACGAAACGGGAGAGTGACACGGGAGATGGAAAAGAAGAGAGAAAGAGAGAGAGATGGTCACCACCCGCGCGCACCGCCCCATCGCTCCCGTCATTGTTCGCCGGAGTCCTTTTGCTCGTACGTTGCGCCGTGACATCGCGATTTTACGGAAATTCGATCGGTTTTGTCGACGGCGACGCATAGTGTCCGCCGCAAAAAGTGCGCAGCGCGTTTCTTGCGCGATTAACCCTGGATTCGCGTCACCGGGGTCACCAGTGAGCATCCAGCGTGTAAGAAACGCAGACTGCATTGCAATGTTTTATTTTTATCAGAAAAAATTTTTTTTGTACACTAGAAATATTACACAATATAAACAAACATTGTTAATCATTCTCTTCAATTCTGATAAAATTAAATGACGTTAATTGTAAATTAATCGTTATTCTGTTTTAATTTAGAATTTTTACATGCATTACAATATCTGTACTAGAAACTTCGCGATAACGACTAGAGTTAAAATGACTAGAAAAATGTGCTAGAATAATAGTTACCGGAATTGTTTTACGATATAATAGATTATCAGCAGCTCTATTTCTAATAACATAATCATCATATAATTATCACGTAATATTACTAATAGTTGGCAGTGGGTGACTCATGGCAGCGTGCTTAAATCGAGACGCCATGTTCGAGCGATTATTATACTTTAGACTAATGATCTGTCTCATCAGGCTTCCTCGTACAAATTTTCGTTAAGAGATTTATATTGCGCTTATTAAAATTATCTTAAGAATCCAGATAAAATAATTGTGCATTGGATTTATTAAAAATTTAAGGGGACGTTCGAGGTAGACTGACGGACCCGATCTCGCCGTTTCGTATGACGAACACGCACCTTTCTGCAGGATCTCGAGATGCTCCCACAGGATGTCGCCCATGAAGGCGGGGGCACGTGCTAGAAAGGATTCCTTCCCCATGGCACAAATCTGTTTCCCAGTCATGTGCTGCCACGGCTGCATCGCCACACCCTCCAGCGAGAATTCCCTGATAGCCCAGTGCAACCAGTGGGCAACAGCTGCTTCCGACCATTGCCTCGGGTCTGAAAGAAAAACAAGAGAAAACAAAAATAAGGACCGAATTGTATTAGCAGCTACCTCAGTGACGCCTATCCTCAAAGGTCGACTGTGTTGTTTATCGCACAGTTTTGCGATTCTCGCGATAAGAACGAACCTTTTTGTTGTCAGTTAAAGAACGCTGAAAAGTCGATTATCGCTTCATCTCTCTTAATGAGGCCAAAGAGTGTTGTCGTTGTTTAGACAGTTTGCTTTTACGATAATATTTCCAATTTTTCAAACATATCTCGGCGAGTGACAATTTTAAATTTCAAGGGAATATCTGAAAAAGTTTGGGTTCTGTTTGCTTGTTCAGGCAGCGATAACTCTTCTAATCTTTCAAATTATCGGAGAGGGATATTTAGATTTTAATTCAAACTTCAGAAAATTAATAAACTTCCGAGAAAGTTCTTTTTTACTCGGCAATTGTCGGAGACTGAGCTGGTTTAGACGACCGAAACATATCGAAGAAACGGCATACGTCATTTGCGACGGCGCGATCATTAGCCGGAGCTCAAGCCGACCATCTTTGGTGGAAGCAATACCGAGAAACATCGGAATGTCCCATTTGAGGTGCGCGCCCATATTTGCACGCGTGTCTTGCATTGTTTCGTGGTATCTCGCTGCGTAAAAGTACAGTTGGGCTCATAATGCAAACAGGAGTTGCCAGCGTAGCGACTCGCTAATATATATAGCTTTGCTCGCACAATCTTGTAACTGTCCTTTAACACTAACGACATGAGCAAGATGTTTCGGATCTGAGGTCTAGCCTCGTAGATCTCGAGGAGAGAGGCAACAGAGTATGCCACACAAAATTTCGAGTGGGCATATAAGTCGAAATTTAATTTTTTTCATTATTTTTCAGAACCTCACGTAAACATAAATTGTCTTTTTACGCCTTTATATCTTTGCAATAAGTTAAGTGCGCAACAATATTAGAAAGTCTACGTTCTTTTGTAATACAAAAAAAATTTACAAAATGGAAATAATCAATAAATGTAAACTACATCGTATTATTAAAAATATATGCTATACATATTATTTAAACATGCCTAAATTTTAATTCAATAAAATAGTATACTTTCAAAAATTTTGTCTGAGGTCAATGTCAAGTCAGTATCAAGTAAAAGATAAAAAAAAGAATTTAAAAAGAAAATATGACTAAAAAAATATGATAGAAGATATGATAAAAATGACACATTATACGATTATCTTTGAGAAACGATTACATCTCTCTCTCTCTCCCTAATTTTCCTAAAAAAATATTCCCAATAGAAATGAATTTTTTTGTCCTTGTGTCCCTTCTCCGGATAAAATTTCTGCCCAAGGGTGCAATTCAAATGAACGATAATGAACTGCTGCGACGGTTTTCCTGGCAACCACATAAATATATATGATTTTTAGCACTTGACACGAATGCAAATTTGAAAATAGATAGGATTGCATGACAGAGTGGGCGACGTTATTCGCGGAATCGATAAAGTACGAAATAAATTGACGTCTTTCGCGTAGGATAGAATATAAACATAGGAAGAAAAAGTGAGCGAGTACCCCAAGGCAACAAGAGTGTCTAACGGCAACGTTCAAAGCGGCCGCCGATGTTTGAGGATCGTACCGATATTTGCCCAACTTATTTCTCGTAAGCGTTGTTAGCAGACTTTACACTCTCTTTCTCGCCTCGCGCATTCGAACACAAGCTCACGCTCGCGTTGTACGCGCGCGCTGCACACGTATTCTCTGTTACTGGTCGATCGCTGCATGCATAATAGACCCTCGTTATCAATATATTATTTTATATTCCTCTTCTTTTCCTTTCCGCTGCCATCAATTAGATTAGACATTAAACGGCAAAGTTAGACGCTCTGCATTGTTGATATCTGCCTCTCATACATTTGACACCTGCCGCTACGATAATGGAGAACATAAATGTGCAGTAAAACAAGTGCTTATCGAGAGCTTATCAAATGCTTATCAGATGCAAAAAATGATGCAAAAAAATCCGAGAATTCGATTATCTACAGATAATAAGGAGATGGCGCTTTAAAATCCGACTTTACGTCTGATTTCGAGATAACGATCGGTCGATTTAGATATTTTTTAATTACAATTGAAATCTGGTGTAACATATATGAGAGATTGAAACACTCACGGGGAATAGAAGTATCCATCGTTATACGTCGAAGTATCCTTACGATTGTATTTATTATTCAAAAGAGAGATAGATTCTGAATAAATCATAATAGCGAATGCGAGATGACGCGTCAGAACGTAATTTTGAATGCAAGCTGCGTCTTCTTTATAGTAAGCGTACGCGTTCTCGTATATATATTCTCCGACGGTATAATGCATATTGATAGATTTTTAGCGATCTATTAATTATGTCTATGAAGGACGTCGAAAAACTTTTAGTTTCTTTTTCAAATTTTTAATCAATCGACTAATCAAATACGACAAATTCATTTTTGGCGCAGAGGAGCTCCTTTTTGCTAATTTCGCTAAAGTCAAGTAAATCTTCGGCAACTATTATTTCTTTAAATACATGCTTTTAACGACGCTTCAATGTTTTCTGAAAATAAAAGACTGAGGGAGCGACGCGCGGCGGTCTCAGGCTCGAAGCGAAATGGCAAGAGGAGCAAGAGGTTGCTCGTTCGGTTCACGGAGGTCAGACTGTAGGTGATCTGGCCTGGAGGGTACGAACTCGGGGCATGTAGACCGGAAGTAACGTCACACCCGCGTGGCTCTGAATGCGCATACCGGATGTGTGGCATCGGCTCCCCATCAGAACCATCAACATCACATTCACAATTCCTGCACATCGCCGGCCGCCTCGTCGCACATCGCGTCACATCGCGCGCACCCGCGTCTACGCGCGTCTCTCGCACACGCACGCACGCACGCATGCGAGCAAACACGAACGTACGAGTGTGCTTTCTCCCCTTCTGCGCGCCCGCAGCGATTTTTTAACAACTTGCGCGCGGTGAGGCGATACGAGGATCATAAATTCCGAGGATTATATGAACTAGCATGAAAAATCAGAGAACGTTTGCGCTCTAATGAGACAATTGCTCTTATTGCAAAATTTGAGCGAGTCAAAAAATTTGATCTAATTGAAATCGCGACTGTAATCTTGAAACACGGTGTCTGTCATAGATTTCAGTTAACGATAGTCTAAATGTAGATTTTATAATTTTATAATTAAGAAACTTATTTCGCGCAATGGGTGCATTCAACGCATTCGTTCGGTGTAAAAGCAAAACTTATAATTACGTGACGCTTTGTAATTATGCGATTTTATGAGGAAAAAGTGATACGAATATTTTAATTAAGCTTATATGGAGTACGTTTAAGAGTAATGACGAAGAAGTATAATCATACACAGAAGAGAAAATAAAAACTGACCTTTAGTTACATTCAGGCGGATTCGCTCCTTTTCCCAAGATGCGAAGGAGGCCTCGAGAGCCTCAGTCATCTTCTTGTTGGTCCCAGGTGTTAACGGCGGCACTTGCGCCGGTATATCTGGAAAAAAATACAAGACATTGAAATATACTTGAATATAAATAGACTCATTAATTAGGTTTTTGCATTTTTTCCTCTCTCTTCCTTTTTTATTTCCTGTTTTATATCTTATAAATATTGCAATTTTCTAATCGACTGATATAAATAAATTTTTCCGCATTTTTCTTTTTATTTAATGTATATATTTATACAAATGAAGATATTAACATTGTTTATATAATACAACTGTAAGAATCGTGCAATATTAAATTTTAATATCACAAGTTATACAGATACAGCAATCACGGGACAAAATACCTGCATTCCTCGAAAGGATCGAGAAAAATTCCGCGCATCTAGATCTGGCGCAAATTGCGCGTCACAAGTTTGCGATATTGGATACATCGGTGATACCAGTGTTCGAGAGTCAGTGATACGCCAACGTGTTGATACCCGCGACAGAGAGCTAATAGTAACGCGCCTTTATTTAAAATAAAGACACATTGAAACGGATTCGCCGAGTCGAGCAACCAAACGAGAGAGAGAGAGAGAGAGAGAGAGAGAGAGAGAGAGAGAGAGAGAGAGAAAGAGAGAGACAAGGTAAAACGGGGAAGAGGAGCTTAAGCGCGCTTTCTGTGTGTGAGAAGGCGGGTTAAT
This sequence comes from Tetramorium parvispinum, assembly GCA_011638315.1. Classification (NCBI taxonomy): domain Eukaryota; kingdom Metazoa; phylum Arthropoda; class Insecta; order Hymenoptera; family Formicidae; genus Tetramorium; species Tetramorium parvispinum. Next base: position 6,650 of record VBVR01000283.1, on the reverse strand, counting down.
GTCGCTTCTCACAGGCGAGGTGCGTGCAAGCCGCGTGTATGCCGCACGTGTGCGCGCGCGTTTTACGAGCGCGTACGTGCGTCAGGTGTCGCGCGCGCGGCTACCAGCTACCAGCACGGGGCGCGGAGAGAGCAACGGCGAGCGAGGCGAGCAAAAGCGAAACGAAGGGGGCACACACAGCCATCTTAGATAGCATCGTAGCATAAAGAGAGGGTGCAACTGCCGCCAGAGCAGGCAGGTGCATCGCCGTCGCCGTCGTCGTCCTCGTCGCTGCGTGCTTGTTCCGCGGCGTAGAACGCGGGACGGCACTTTACGGCACTCAGCCACTATTCTCGCCGCGGAGACGGCGAGATGTAACGATATCGGGATACTTTGTCCATTAGTGGCTACGTAGGGCGATCGTAGCGCCAAGAGTTTTAGCTGGATGTCTTAATTTCTTCAAGACGCTGCATTGATAACGGAAACGTTAATACTAGGGATGCTCGAGGAGATTATTCCTCCGAGTTCCGTGAACGTGTCTATGGAGAATTTTAATGAAGGGAGATTATATTTTTGATTCATATCGTCGAACGTAAGATGCGTCGAAATTGCGCCTGGGCGCGTAGCCCAAAGATAGGCCCCGTCCCGCCGTCGCCGTTCAAATGCGTGACGAACGAGCGGCGGCGTCTCGGGTGCGAGATCTATTGAGAATTCACGTGCCAACGGCGCAACCGCGGCCACGCGAGTGGAATTTCAAAGGGGCGAAGTTTCGCAGGAATGACGTCTGTGGCTCTACGCTGTCGCGGACGCCGCGCGTAATCGACTCGCGACTCACGATATTGCGCGCGACGCTCGGCGCTATATGCATTTCGCCGATCTATTATTAACGAAAGAAATTTATCCGCTCATTTCTGTTGGAGAATGAAAATATATATCGAGTTTTATATCTTCCTAACGACGACCAGGTGAGATTTCTGACTGTAAAAATATATCGCGTACAAAAAGCTCTCTTTTCGAGAAAAACAATGTTCAATTAAGAAAATATGAATTTGACGATTAACTAATATTAATGTAATAATGTACAAAAATCTCAAATAAAAAATATTTCTTACATTTTTCCCTTATATTTTTCTTTCTAAATACCCTTTCTGAATTTTTCTTAAACACTCTAAATAATTTCTCACTTTTATATTAATTTAATAAATATATGAATTATACATTAATTATAGAATTATAACACACATTCGCATCGTTTTCGCATTGTTCTCTGGATAGAAATTGCACTTTCTGCAAGATAAACATGACATTTATGTGAAACTTTGTTTGGTGAAGTTTCAAAATAATTATATCTTGGCGTTAAAGGAAAATTGATTTCAGATTGAACAATGCATATGAAATAAAGAAGTAAATTTGCAACTTAAGCGCATAAAAAAATCGAGTATCGAGTTTCTAGGTATCGTTCGTAGATTTCGCGACTATTCTAGCGAGCTTTATATGGCTACATTGCGTTATAAATCAGAACGATCGTATCCGTAGTGTACCATTTGTAGCCTGAATATAACGGGGAGATCGAGATATTGCGATACGCTGGCAGGTGTTGCAAGTTGATGCATCGCGGATTAACGAGTTTTCCTTTTTTTTTCCCCATCTTCTTTTTGTTTCTTTATAAAACGTATTTGGCTTACTATCGGATCGATCGATGCCGGGTTAGACGGAGCGCGATCCTTTACTTAATCAGAATGGAAATTTAAAATACCCGTGGCCCGTGACCCAGATGGCATTTGACCCCCGACACGTTCAACATAAATTTGCATAAGCTTGCGTTATTTGCAGACGATCGGCGCAATGACCAAGTTATATTGTATACATTCTCCAAGCAATTAATGTCGGTCAATGAAAATAAATATTTTCTTTATCCGATAATCTTAGTTAAACTTTAAAGTACGCCTTTATAGTATCGGTAATAATTAGATATGCTTAATTAGACATGCACCGCAGAATATACGAGTTAATCTGTAAAAAAAAAGGAAATCATAACTGTAAATATACGTTGCTTGTTGGTATAAGACATTAAAAGACAAACATTTCTGTCTCGAGTTTTAGAAAATAAACATTGAATTTTCAAAATATAAAAAAAAACTCGCAATTTTTTTAGGATACCGTAAAGTCTAACTATCAGAATAATAGTCGGTAAGATACAAAATATATCGTCTATAGAGATTTCTTATTATAGTTTATTACATATGAAAAGTATGCAGTCAATTTTTCCGCTTCCGAGACTGCCATTTCTTTTATTTAAAAAAGCGAATTATGTTTGAAATATTTAGTATTCCAAGATTACTGTTTTTCCATTTTACATATCTCTTTCAATTGTGTTAAAATTCATTGCGCTGAATTTCTCTCTTCTTCCACCCTTTTAATTGTCGTTCAACATTATTCTTTTCTATCAATAAAGTCAATAATTCAATAATAATTAATTTTAGTAGTTTTAATTGTTCCTAATTTTACAGTAATCACTAACTGTTCATTTGCACATGTACTGAAGATATATATAAATACCTGTAATAATTTATGTTATATTAAATATTAATGTTGATAAAATTGTTTTAAAAAAGAAAAATAATAATAATAAAAAGCTAAAACATAGGTAAAGAATTCTTAATAATTAAAATAATTGCTATGAATTCTGCGGTATTGAAAGAGGGTAATCAAGTTGGAACGAACATTCTACGTTATAAAAGCAGCACCAAACCCAAGCTTCGCGGTTGTTTATAAGGAGATTTTTTTTTTCTCCCGTCCATCTGGAATATGCTAGGGTGAGTGTGTAACCTTCACGAGTATAGCCGACACGAGGCACGTGCTACCAACGTCTTCTGGCTTATCCCTCTTCCTTCTGAACCTCAAGAATACTCGGCAACCAAACAACTGCGGCAGCTGCTCTGAGCAAACTGCGCGAGAGGAACGCGTCCCCAAATTTATCTATCGCTCTTATTTCACGCTATCGAAAGTTGTTGGCCTGCGGATAATGTAAGAATAAAATCGTGATAAAAAAGTAGTGATAAAAACTGAACGACAAGAAAATATTGATAAAAATCAGCGATAAAAAGTTTAGCGAAATTTTTAGATAAGCCAAAAATAACATTAAAATATCTAAAAATAAAAGTCCAAAGATAAAAAAAGGTGCACATATTTTTGATAAGATTCTGGTTATGCACAAAAGTAAAACCAGAATCTTATCAAATTAATTTGAATTGAATTAATCAAAATTAGTTTGTCCATCACTTCGATGGTCCAAGTCCAAAATCTATGTACGTAATAGAAAAAAAATTGTCAACTTCCCATCAAATTAATCAATCGTAATTTAAGAAACAACATAAAATGTTAGACTATCAAATTACCTATCAAATTACTATGAAATTACGACGTGGAGTCGAGTTTTTATCGCCGAGTAGGCCTGCAAGTTCGACGAAAACTTTGTTTAATAACGCCCAACGTACGTTAAAGATCGACAGAAATTAAAATGGGATGTCGTGAATTAGCGGTCGGAGACCACGAGGCAACGTCCGTTGTACGTCGCATTGAAACCGAACTATGTACGAGCGCAAGTACGAGCACGTGTTAGTATCGGCGTGCCACCGACCCGCCTTTCTGCGGTATACACCTGTTGCTTCGGTCGGTGGCTCTCCCGCGCACGTTTGGTTTCATCCATCGCATCGCCTTGCATCGGCGTGACTAGGCTGTAAGGCCATTCATCCCGTATAAGAAGCCCTCGGGGAAGCAAGCAGAATTCTCTATGCCCTCCTAAGGCGTACAAATGCGACGCGAGCGAGTCAGATAGGCGTATTATCCGCATGCGGTGTCTAAATTATACTCAATCACTGCCACATACTTGTAAATAAAGGACTTTTACGGTAAAGTCAAGTCTTTTAATAGCGATCCTTACAATTTTTCATAAAAAATTAGTTTCAAATGAATTCGAAATTGATAAAATTCACGAGAAATCGAACGATAAAATGTATCTTGCACAAGTTTTATAATATTCGTCAAGAAAATATTATATAATTTGACGATTCTTGTGCTGTATTTATTGATACGAAGATCGAGAGAGAAAGGGAAAAGTCTTTTTCCTTCTAGAGATTATTGAGATTAGACGGACTTAACTCTCTGAGGCCACGTCTCTTTTTTCAGTGCGCTTTTTTGGCTACACTGGCGGGATGACGCGTGGCTTCGTGCTAACGTGAGTGATTATTAAAGGAAGGGTTCTGGATTCAAATCCCAGTGGCCTTTCATGCCGTATACACCCTATTTTTAGCGGAAAGTCACAGAAGAACTTTTTAAGTTTAGATGACATTAGGAATATTGTACCTAACCGCTCATTTTATACTATTATTTGGCTTATACTATCACAATGAGTAATCGTCAGTATTTTCACATTTTATTTCATGTATTTTTACTTTGCAAGTAAATTAAAATGGTTTCTTTTATTGAAAATACTATATGAATAAACAAAAAAAAAGAGATAATTAAATGATGAGACCGGTAATATAACTCATTCTAAAAAAATTTCGACTGAATCGTCTCGGAGGATCAACTCTTCTACTCTCGACAATCCGAGAGTAATTAACTTTCATAATATATGTATTATGGTCAAACGCACTGAAAACCGAGCGCTTTGTATCTCGAGTCGATAGCGCGCGACAGTGATTCAGGGTACATTATCATAACCGCGAATTATCATGCGCGGGGTGGCAGGCGGGACAAACCGAGATTATCAGCTCATTGGGGTTCTGAAAAATTCAAGGAGAGGTACTAGAAGTGGCGATGGTAATCCCCCAACGGGATATCGCAATCACAAAACGGTCGGTTGCCGGCGCTGATAAATCACCAAGCGCTAGGTACGGGGGAGAAGGAAGGAGTCCTTGTTGCACGCGGCAGTTGATAGCGAGAGCGCGCGATGGTAACGAGCGGTAGCGTCATTGTTAACCGACGATTATCGCGAAACCGCGTGTTTCGCCAAGATAACAGGGGCAGGATTCCATAATTAGTCGTAAGTAATCTCCGCGCAATTTGCCATCGTTGTCCGTACCAATTAATTCGCGCTACCAACTACGCTCCGCTGAATAAAAACGATTCGACTCGCGACAAACGTGGACGTCATATCGTTTGACTTTTATTTTTCTTCGAAAATTATTATCTCAATTCTACTCTCATTAATACGTATAACTTTCAGTAACGAATATTTTTTTACTTTAATTGATTTTATTTTAATGATATTCACTGTTAAACGAAATTAATTTTAGATTAATTAAGGAATGAGGTTCGATAGATGATGTAAGTCTAGTTCATAAGAAAATTACAAAATTATTTACAGATTGTACACGATGAAATAAAGATATTACATATTGCAACAACTAAAATTGCTTAACAAACAGAAATATGATTATTAAATTGCAGAACAAAAAGAAATATGATTAGTTAATGTAGACAACATATAAAAGATATGGTAAAGGCTTTCAAGAGATGAGATCTATTTTTGATAAATGTCTTTGAGGCTGTTTGTTGGTACTGTTTGGATGAGATAAATCTTTCATTAACTTTGAGATGAGAGAAATCGTTCTGCGTGGTAACACCATTGTTACACTCCGATTACCGCGCGTGTTTTGTGTGATATGACCAAAGTGATAAAATGGTCTCTGATAATGCGACGCATGCCTCGCTTGACTTCCTGGGTCTACGCGACCAATACTCTGACAACAATTTAATTAACAATTCATACAAAACACATATAAAACAAGTTAACGCAGCCAGTGTAGCGTCGCATCGGTATCTCCTCGAGAATCGTGAACCAATTATCATTCCGCGGCTGATCAACTACTCTCGCGCGCGCTGTCAGTTTCTGTGAATCCATTTATATCAGAGTTTTATCGCTGCTTTTTCTCCCTGGAAAAACCGCACCGCACCGCCCTGCCGCGGTCCCCTTCCTTTTTAATGGCTGGCCGTTGTGAACATATCGTTCCTACTCGTACTCGCAAATGCATCGTCGAACGTGACCGACATAGCTGCCGGTGAACTATAATAACTACGCAAATGTGATTCCGATTACGTGTGAAAGTCGTATAAAACCAATGCAAAACCCATTGCACTGTGAAATCAATATAAAACCAATGTAAGATCAATATTGCGTTGTGAAACTGTAAAAGCAACGCGAAGCCAATATTGTGTAGAAGTTGTTCTACAACATTTGAGAGTTGGCCTAATTTGTTATAGTCAGCATTCCGTTTCAAATTGAGAGCATAAGTATGTGTTTTTGTAACCGATCGCGGAGTGAGGCGGGACCAATTTCAAATGTCGAAAAAAATCCGACGTCGGATTCAGCTGCCGTGAACAATTGCACATTACACCGACACTTTTCATTCTGTCGCGGTCTGAAGTTTACAAAAATTCATTAAACTTAATGTCACGATATTGAAAGAAAAAGGCGTTCCTCTCGGTTTGGCCCATTTTAATGTCTATGGGCGAGAGAAAGTGCGCCACTTTGGGCTCTATACGTCTGATTTTACGAGTGTTTGAGGGAACTAAACAGCCGTCATTTTGAAACCGGAACCAAGATAACGTTCTGCAGTTGTTCGCGGCACATCTTCGCCAGATGCGAGACTTTTTGATGTATATAT